>MU223908.1:2227056-2243077 GCA_018584345.1 Thuja plicata | reverse complement strand
TGATTAAGGAGAAGATAAGATGTTCCTCTTTTATCCTCAAATGCACAAATAGAAGATCCAAGTTGATCAACCCCAAAGAAGGGCTAATACACAAATGAATCAACTATTTGGAAGGGAGAATAACAAAAGAGATACCTTAAATTCTGTTAATTATATGCATAGAAATGATATATGACAGTAATTGAAGAGATGGGAGAAATGCACTAACCTTGAAATGTTGCAGATCAAATAATGCCATTTTCTGAGGTCTGTATTGAGTTTCTGGAAAAATTGATAGTTGATCCTGAATTGGAATGCAGAGATGAACAAAACCCAGAAATATTTTTATGTTCTGATGTCATCTTATGAAAAAGGTCAACCTTGACCCATAAATGTCAACCCTGACCCAATAATGTCAACCCTGACCTATACAGATCCGAAAGTGACTCTGTTCGCGGATCTCGAAAGTTTGTCGAAAAGGGTATCCAAATCTAGTCTCAAATCAACTATTTTGTACCTGTACCTGCAAGAAAAAGGAGATTGTTTTTTGGGGGGGAGGGGTTTGCCTTGGTCAAACCCTGATTTAGGAATTAACCTTGAAATCAATAAAGTATAGAATGCTAGCAAGTAGTAGAATTGAATCTAACAATGAAGCTATGATACTCAAATAGATATGTAATTGAAATTCAAATGTATGCAAGTATGTAAATATGAAAGCGTGAACTCAATAGGAACCATAAAACTCCATGATTATATGCTTGAAATCCACTTTGAAGAGACGATGAAAGAGTCTTGAAGATGTACAAAGGATCTTGAAGGAAGATCACACCACCATGATGGCTAGATCTATGGTTTGAATGATGAATCTTGAATGTTTGCACCTAATCCCTTCAAAGGCTTGAAAGCTTGAATCCTTGATCTTCAATGGAGAACTTGAATGCTTGAGAGGAAGACTTGAACACATTGAGAGCTTGGAAATGGATGCTTGAAACCTTTTTTCTTCTTGGAAAAATATTGATTAGAGCTTTTTGCACTTAGAAGACTTAGAGGAAATGAGAGAGAAATGCTTCCTTTTATATGAAATTAGGGCACAATCTTCTAAGGAGGCCTACATAGGATCATTAGATTCTAATTAGACCCATGCCCCTAGAAAAGGACCTATATTAAATATAATTTAGGATTCAATGCTTCGAAACCCGAAAAAGCCGACCCGGAAGCGGGAAAACTAAATTTTTGATGAGCCCCGACAATTGACAAGTTTCCTGATTTGAAAGGGGGACCCAGGTTAGGGTCAAGGTCAACCCTGACCCAAGGGGCCAGAACCCCTGGAAAATATGCCAGGTGGGGTAGGAGGTGCCCGGAGAGGCCCAACCAGGGTCTTGAACCAGCACAAAAGCATGAGATGATGTAGAAACAGGATGATGATATGGTACAGGTCAAAAACGTCCCCTAAGGAGGGCTAAAGGATCTTAACATGGAAGTGCTTCCATTTTAAGACGATACAGCTAGAAAAATAATGTTGAGAGCAGCCATAGCTTCTTCCCTGTGGTTAGATTGAATTCCCAAAGGAGATGCAATCGCACCGACACAATTACCATTCTGATCTCTTATTATGCCTCCTCCTTTGCCAAAGATCTCTGGTTGATATGACTGTTATTTCTGTCACTTTCCCTCTTACCTAATTTAGACTCAGGTTTAAAGGAAGAGAAGTTTTCTTCCAGTGCCCTACAAATTTGGTTTCCTACCACTTCAGGAGACACCTGCTTTTCTCTGAAAACTCTGTTGTTGTGCTCTTTCCATATTCTCTAGCACACATGAGGAGGGATAAGGAACCAAAGGTCTTTATCAATAAATTTTTGAGGCGGGTAGCTCCATTGAGCAACAAAATCCTACCAAACAAAAGGAAAACACCAGCAGATATGCCATTTTCTAAAGATGATATCCCAAACTTTATGAGTGAAAGGACAGTGGAGCATGATATGATCACAAGATTCATTGTTTTCAAAGCAAAGACTACATCTATTAACAATGTTTATACCCCTCCTAGAGAGGTTATCAAGAGTCAGCGGTTTATTTTGAATTAAGAGCCAATAGAAGAAATTGATTTTAGGTATGAGATTTTATACCACACAAAAGAGCATGGAGGTCTTTCCTCTCTATCAGAAAGAATATTAACAACAAAGGCCACAATATACTTGCCATCAGAAGTAGTATTCCACACAATCGAATCTTGAATGTTATCTTTTATGTACCGGGTTTGAAGCTCATGCTGGAGGGAAATGAGACTAACATCAATTTCTCCTAGATACTTTCAGTTGTTGTCCTACCAGTAATCAATAACTTTTGTGCCAATATAATCTTTGCTTCTTTTAATAATTTTCTTCCAGTCTTGATTGGTGGACAAAGTACAAAATGGATCCATTCGTCATCCCAGAAATCAATTCCACAACCATCTCCCAACTTCCATCTTTTACCTTTCACAATCAGGTCTTTGGTATATTTTATACTATTCTAGATGAAGGAACCATTAGTACTATTGTCTTCCCCTATAAATTCCTCCAAAGAATTATTAAGAAAGAGATACTTACTTTTAATGATAGAGTTCCACTCTTTTTGATCTCCATAAATCCTCCATAGTTGTTTAGCCATGAGGGCTTTATTAACTTTTTTAATAGTCTGCAACCCAAGAAATCCCAACTTTTTTTGGCTTACAAACTTTTTCCCAAGATACAAGACTCATTCTTTTCTTTTCCTCAACTCTAGACCAAAGGAATCTTTTATGAATTTTTTCAATTTCATTAGCAATTTTATGGGGAATTTTAAATAAGCTCATTGCATAAATAGGGAGGTTCTGAAGGGTATATTTTAGTAGTTGGAGCTTGCCTACATTGCTGAGAAGCGCCCCTTTCCAACCAACAAATTTATTGTTATATCTGTCTATTAGAGTGTGCCAGAAACTTTCTGGAGGATTGGACCAAAGGGGTAATCCCAAGTAAGAAGAAGGGAGTTTCCCAATGGTATAACCAAGAATAGTAGACATTTTATTTTTTCTTTCTTCAAGATTATTTATGAAGAAGATGGAACTCTTAGTCCAATTGACAAGCTATCCAGTAGCCTCAGTATAGATAGAAAGACCTTTGTTTAGATTTTTAGCTTCTTTAATTGTTGACTCTCCCATGATAAGAGTATCATCCACAAATTTCTCATGAGCGAAAATGAGTCTAGCTAAGGATGGTTGAATACCATTTATTTCCCCTTTTTCCACCATCTTATGGATATAGCTCCCAAGGCATTCAACAAGAATAGAAAAGAGGATAGGAGAGATAGGATCTCATTGTCTTAACCCTCTGGAAGGTTTAAAAAAAGTAGAGGAACCCCCATTAACAATGACATAGGAAGAAACAGTAGTAACAAGATGCATAATAATTTTGATGACCTCCTTGTTAAAGCCAAAGGAAGACAACAACATCTAAAGAAAATGCCAATCAACTCTGTCGTAAGCCTTAGATAGGTCCAATTTCATCATGAAGCCTTATTTTTTTGCCTTTTCCAGAGAATGGATATTCTCATGAGCCACAATGATATAATCAAGGATTTTTCTCCCATGAACAAAGCCATTTTGCTGGGGGGAAATAATATTCAGGAGCAACTGGAGCAGTCTGGAGGTAATAACTTTAGACATAATCTTGTATAGAGAGTTGCACAGGCTGACAGGTCTAAATTCTTCCACAGTATTGGCTCCTAGTTTTTTAGGAATAAGAACCAGGAAGGTAGCATTTAATTCCATGAGAAGACATCTAGAACCAAAGAATTCTTTAACAGTATCCTGAACATCTTGACTAATAATATCCCAGAACTACTGGAAGAACAACATAGGGAAGCCATTAGGGCCAGGAGATTTTTCTCCTTCGAAAGAGAAGACAACATTTCTGATTTCCTTGTTCGAAGGAATAGCTTGGAGCATTTTTTTAGAAGGTTCATTGACCAATTTAGGGATGGCAGTAAGAATATCATCCTGATTAGGTCTATTCAAATTATTATCCTTGGCTAGCAGCTCTGAGAAGTATCTTAGCATTTATGATCTGATATCTTCCTCCTTCCGAATAGTTTTACCTTTTGATTGGAGATTAGTTATTCTATTAATAGCTTTGTGTTTCAAAGCCATCATATGGAAAAATCTTGTATTTTTCCCCCTTCCTTGAGCCAAAGAGCTCTAGATCTTTGTCTCCATAAAGACTCCTCCTTGGAGATAATGTTATGATAATCTGCAATCAGAATATTTTCCTTGATTTTAGTTTCCTCTGAAAGACCCTCCTTCTGGATATTGTTCTAAATTTCCTTAATATCATTCTGCAAATTACCTTTCTGCTGGAAGATATCCCCAAACACTTCCTTATTCCATCTTTTCATATTACTTTTAATAGTGTTTAGTTTCTTAACCATTCTATACATTGCTCCCCCATCAACAATGTAATTCCACCATTCCTCAATCTTATTTTCTAAATTAGGGTGAGCTAGCCACATTCTTTCAAATCTGAAGGGAAATTTCTTTCTACTCTTGATCTGATTAATATTTAGGGATATAGGATAGTGGTCAGATCCAATACGGAGTTCGAAAAAAAGAGTGTAAAAGTACCTAGCCATCCAGTCATTGGTTAAAAGGGCTCTATCCAGTTTCACCTGAATTAATTCCTTCCTAGTATGTCTATTAGACCAGGTATAGTCAATGCCCTCTAGGCCAATATCTAACAGAGCTTCCTCATTGATAAATTCCATCAAATTAGATCTACTGTCCATTTGGGAGTTGATCCCTCCCTTTTTTTCCTCATTCTTGAGAGGAGTGTTAAAGTCTCCCATAATCATCTAGCTAATTTCTTGAAAAAGATTACGAATATCTTTCAATCTTTGCAAATAATTATGTCGACCACTTCTAGTGTTAGGGGCATAAACATTGATCAAGTTCCAGCTAAAGTTATCCTTGAGGTAAGTGATCTTGACCACTAAGATATTCTTTTCACTATGAATTAAATTGCACACAATATTTTTATTATTCCATAAAATCCCTATACCTCCTGAAGCTCCCTCAGAATCACCACCTATGCTCCCATAATCTTTAGACACATGCATTCTTTCTAGTTTTTCTTTATTCATTTTAGTTTCTTTAATGAGAAGAATATCGGGTTTTCTATCTCTAACCATATTCCTAAGTACATCCTATTTATGGAGGCTATTAAGCCCTCTTATATTCCAAGAGATGACTTTCATATTAAAGACTCGGAGAAAATATCTCAGGGATGGTACGTTGTTTGCCATCCGCTATATTCTATTTTGCTTCCTGCTCTCTTTTCTTCTTTTGTGATTCCATTCCTTTCTTACTCTTAGGAGTGCCAACATTAGCTTTAATTTGTCTTCTGGTTTGTACTCCCCCTTGACTATGATTTTCTTGTTTTTTAGCTGATTCACGTGAATTGTTGTTGTTCTAGTCTCCTTTTTTACTTGAAGATTTGTTGAAACTTTTTTTATTCTTTACCTGTGACCAAGGAGATTCTTGATTGACCAGGTTTGTCTCTAAACTCAAGATTTTCTCTAGGTTTTCTTCTCTCCACAGATCTGCAATAGGGGATAATGAGTCATCCTTAATGTCTTATGAAGAATTTCCATTGAGGTCAAGTTCCCCAATGGTTCCTTCATCAGGAATAGGAGAAACAATAGTAGGAGGTAAATCTTTTGAGCCATTCATATTGGTTGCATTATTAGAAGCTTCTAATCCCTTCAACTTAGGTTGACCCTGCTCTTGACTAGAATCAACAATGACTACTTGATCAAAACTAGGTTGTTTATCCAAAGTGATTTGGTTTTCAAGATGCAAAATTTCCTCTGATTCATTACTAGGTTGATCAAGCTTAGTTTGGTTTTCTGGAAGTATTTTTACTTCAGACTCATTACTGTTCACCCTCTCTATTTTGTTCTCCTGTTGTTCATGATTAGGATTAACTAAATAACTAACAAAATTATTGTTTTTCTATTTCCATACTTTTTAGGTTCTCTTTTATGATCTTCCTTCTCTTTAGATTTTTTAAGCGAGCAGTGTTTAGCCCAATGTCCAACTTTTTTGCAGGAAAAAAAAGCAAAGGGAAGCAATTCATATTCAATAAATTGGATGTACTTACCCAGTTTGGAGTTGATAGTGATGACCTCAAGAAGATCCATTTTATGATGTATGTTCACACAGATTCTAGCATAGACTAATCTAGATCTGGCGGCAGTCATCGAGTCAATCTATAGAGACTCTCCAAATGCACTCGCAAGACCAACAAAGACATCCTCATGCCAGTATTCCATTGGGAGGTTGGGTAATATCACCCAAACAAGGGCAGTATCAAATATCTCTGCATTTAGATCCAGATTCGTAACCCGTTTTTGAAGAGCCAACGATAGCACTTTTGATAGGTCTTCCATATTTGAGAACACAAAAGAGAAAAAAACCTTTGGCATTGTTGCTATATCCACTTGTCCCTTGAGTTTCCATTTATGATATGTAAACTCCCTAACAAGCTCAATATTAGGTCTTGTCCCCGTGAAATTACCAACCAGAGTAAGAGCCATTGTTGAAACAGTATGATCCACAAGGGGATCAGGGATTGTTATGCCGAAAAAGGCCTTGTTGGTATCTGAGATATTGTTGATTTTAGGAAAAGAAGATTTTCTTGACGGTTTGATCTGAAATAATGATGACCAGTTGCTTTTTATAAGATTCCTGTTTGAAGTATGATAATTTTGATCAGTCAAGGCGCCTTTAGATGAGCTTTCTCCTGGCCCACCATCTCGAAAAGGAGGATCCTTGACATCATCCGAATATTTTATGGAGCCCTCCTCTATTGATACTCCCACAGTCTGATGATCTCCCGCAGCAGTAGATGTCAGGTTTCCTCCAGCATCACGTTTCCCTCCATCACAGGAATTCAAATTCCCTCATGCCCGCCCTTTCTCTCCAGCTCTAGCTCCTGCTCCCACTCCTTCCATGATGGATCTCAACCTGACACTGTAGATCAGGGATTGTTAACAACACAAGGAAGCCTAATTTTGATGGCTACTGTAATAATTTCAATAGATGCGAGCATAAATCTGAAGATTGCAGGTCACAAAGGAGAAATGATAAATTGATCCCTAACCAATAGAGTTCACCAAGCAACCGACAAGGCACATCAATACCATGGGAATACAACACAATAATCTCATGTGCAACTTGTGGGAGATATGGACATATTGCAGAAAATTGCATGTTGTTGCATGGAAGGAACAAGAGACAAGCATGGAGGAATTCTGGCATGGCATGATTTCATGATCACAAGGTAGGACACCTAGCCAAAGACTTCATGTACCAAGGTAAAGCTCCAACCGAGGAAGAAACATTTGGCAATAGCATAGTAAATGTTGAAGAAGTGAGAAATCAAATAAATAAAACTTGGAAAAGGAAGTCACAACATGATGGAACATCTTTTGGAATAATTGATGGCACCGAATCCTATGGGTCGGGTGCACCTAACTCAACCTAATCGGTGAAAGGTATGTGTAGGAACTGCAAAGTTAAAATTTAAGTCTAAAATTGGTTCCTAGTTGTGTGCAGAGATCCATATAAGCATACTAAGATGCATTTGGATATATTTTGTGAAATTGATGGTTCTTGTTTGATCAGTAAAGGAAATGCCATTTTGTTTCGATAAAAGGAAATAAAGTTGTAATCAATATAAAGTGAGTCAGTGTCACATTAAATGTTACTTTTATAGCCATTGGAAACTCTAAACAAAGAAAAAAGCAAAAATAGACTGTTTTGTCTATCATTCTTACCTAACATTTTCGAAGAGCACTTGAGCAAGTTACAAAGACAAATCATCTATGATCATTTGAACAATTGAAGAGGTAATTATGAATGAATCTAAAATTGTTCGAGTATATTTGAGTGATTTCTATTATTGACCTAGTTGTGTAAGCTAGGCCGAGTCATAAAGAACAAAATCCTAGTTCATTCGAGCATTGTTGAATCTGAAAGTAATGGAACCTAAGGTGAAAACCCATTTATTGTTAAGAAGGTTGATCTAGTCAACCATATGTATAAGCTACATCTTGTGAAGGCCACAAAACTAGAAAATATGGGAGCTCTCTCATCCATATTGGTAAGGGTTATCTTGATAGAAGATATTCGTGCATTCATCCACTGTAAGATTGAGGAGATATGCGAAGTAGAGATTGACACATCATTTCAAAAGTTGTGTGCAAATGGGGACTTGAAGGATGACCACATTCATCTAGAGATGAAGGGTTTAACTCATGCTCTACATCTACCAAGAGTATTCAAAACTTGGTGGATCAGGATGGTCCTTAGCCAAGTTCATGATCAATTTATGTGGCTTGATACTAGTCAAGATTAGAAAGGACATTCTACACATAGTGATTGGATACCCAATTGGTGACAAATCGAAGGCTATCAAGTAGATTGATAAGAACAATTTGAGTGAACTTAAAAAAGCATAATGAGACGGAAGAGGTCTAAAGATATTAATTATGGAAGATCCAAAATTTAGGTTTGCATGTACTATTATATCTTACTGATTCTACTAGTCCTCCCGAGTTGATAGTGTACCATGTGGAGTAGTAGATCTGGCATATAAGATTGTGAAGAAAGGTATGCAAATAGACATATGTGAAATTTTGTTGAAGCAACTAGATGATAACATGAACATCATTAGGAAAGCCAAGACCAACACATTGAAGTTTGGATCATTACTAGTATGTATATTCTTTTATTTCCAGAACTTCTTTCCATCTGTTGGTAATGTAATATGGAGTGTAGGAAAGCCAATTATATACCAGATAAATGAATACATTTTGAGCTTAGGAGATAATTTTGACATGGTGATGAATGAGTAATTTTCAAAGTTTCAATCTAGAATGCATAAGAGATATAGAATTCCACCTGAGTTAGTGGAGAAATATGATGACACTATATGTTTTGAGGTTGATATCGACACTTGCATCATTAAGGAAGTTGAGCCTAGGTCTACTTGGCTACAACCAATGGGATTTGAAAATAATATTGACATTGTTTCACAAAAATTGAAGCTCTAATAGAAAAACATGTTGACAAAAGAGAAAAGTGTGATGGAACATATAAGGAGGTAAAAGAGAAAAACAAACAAGGTATTTTGATGCATAAAGCTCTAAAGAAATCAAGAAAAGTTATTGCTAATTTGTCAAAGAATCTTGGATTTGATGATGAAGAAGATGTTGAAGAACCATCTGTTGAAAAGGATAAGAAACCACAAGTGATGAAGGCATCACCAAGCATCAAAAGTACAAGACAGTCTACAAGATCTTTTGTTACACCAACATACCATAGGAAATCTGAGGTATAGCCACCAAGAGCCAAAACCTATGTAAGAGGAAGGAAAACAACTAATCAACCGAGAAGAAATTTGAAACTGCCACCAGAAAGTGAGATTGAGTCTGAGGATCTCAATAAATTGAAAGTTGCAAAAAACAAACCCTGAGCACCAAGGAGTCTAGATGAAATGCTAGATACACTGAATAAGCATGGAAGATTTGGAGGAATGAAGTATGCAAAGTACAATACACTGGGTGAAGAAAACAAGGTAAAAATTGAAGATGCAATTATTTTTAATTTACACAAATTTAGATACATCCCTATAGAAATTGTCAATAAGTTACCTATTGAGTTATATAGCAAGATTGATGCAAGATGGAAATATGCAATGAATACTGAAAAGCAAATGAGAGAGAGAGATCTCCAGTACTAACTGTACTAGAATTATCTGTAGCTGAAATTGATGAAACATTGAAGAAGTACTCTAAACATTTTCTTATTAAGGGAAGATCTCTAAGGATTATGATATGAGACATGGAGTCAGTACATGAAGAAACAAATGATAAATGAAGAAAATATTTAGTCACATGCATAGCAAGGAAAGGATGATGAACTGATGAGATTATCAAAGAAGATCAAAGTGGGATCAATCCTATTGACTTGACACTTGAAAGTGATGAGATTATTATTGAAGATATCACTGATAAGGATCCAAAAGACAATATATCACAAGATGAGGATGTCATGGCCACCAAAGACACATATATAGAACCAATGGATACAAATGTTAGTGCTACTACTGATACATTCATGAATCCTGTTTTAGAACAAGTACAAGATTATCCTAACATTAACGTTGGTATATCTAAATTTTCTATGGATATAGTGGAGAAGGCCACTCAACCACAAAAGGAGATAGAACATAACACAATTGAAGATCCTAAGACAACTGAGACCACCAAAGAACAAAACATCGAGTCGGTTCCCTCCACTGACAATGAAGGACAAAAACAAGAGAAAGAAAATGAAACACTAGAGGAACAAGTAGAGGAGAAGACAAAGGAAAAAAGGAGGAAGATAAGAAGGAAGAGAAGAAAGAAGAAAAGAAAGAGGAGACACTAGATGAGAAAGGAAAAGAGAATCAAGAAGACAAGAAAGAAGAAAGCATAATTCACACTACTAGAGCTACATCTGATGCACTGAAGGCATCACATTCCCCAAATCTTTCTACTAGTGAGAGTATTATGATTAGGAAGAAGAAATAAAAGAAAAGGAAGGTAGTTAACCTGAGTCAACCGATTATAGTACCCAAGTTAGACTTCTCTACACTGAAACCAAAAGCATTGTCTGAATATGTAGAGTTACTGATGTAAAAAGCAGCCCAAGACAAATTAGTGCAAAAGAAATGAAAGACTACTGTACTAGAAAGTGTTAAAGATATATTATAGGTGATTATCCCTAAAGCTGATATCAATGAAGAGGGAAGTATACTTAGTCAAGTGGAAGAGATAGTACAACAAATCAAATACCCAAGAAAGGACACCATAGAGTATATGATGAATGTTCATGAAAGGAACATGGAACTACAAATGACTGAAAAAACATTTTGAAGAATATTACATTGGATAAGGTATCACTTTCTGAAGCTTGTACAAATATAGAGGATAAGTTTTTTGTTATTCTTTCATTATTTCAGAAATTTTGTTTTATTTCACAATTCACTAAGGGTATCAAGAAGAAAGATGAATCTCTTGAGAAAGAGTTGACCGAGTAGTTGAAGAATGTGACAACTGAGCCTGGATCACTACAAGTATATTACTTGAGGTTAAAATTTTTTATGGGAATGCAACACGAGCTTATATGAGAAGAAAACATGATAAGGATTGAACTCCTTGAGCTGCAATCTATTTTGATTCCCCATATTGAGTCTATGCAAAATCATTTAAAGAAGGCCAAGGATTTGTTCAATACTCCCGATGCAAGTTCCCAGGACACCATAATTGGATTGGAAGCCGATGTTGTTTCAAAAATTGTTCTACTTCATGCACTAAAGGAGACATCCCCAACTAATATAAATACAAGGTATAAACACATTTTTTATAAGTTATCCAGAT
Source organism: Thuja plicata (assembly GCA_018584345.1). Lineage (NCBI taxonomy): Eukaryota > Viridiplantae > Streptophyta > Pinopsida > Cupressales > Cupressaceae > Thuja > Thuja plicata. The sequence goes on along the minus strand of MU223908.1, from coordinate 2,231,602 downwards.
GAGCCTAGTAAGTAAATTTTATTTTTGGCATATTTGTCAAAAAGGGGGGATATATATTCTATAAAGTACAAAGGAGGATATACATGTATATATGCATAAGAGAGGATATATAGTATAGAGGAAGTATTATCACAGGGGGAGTTATGAGTTTTGAGTTATAAGTTATGCAAAATTTTGATGACTGAAGTTTTTAACAAAGATGCCCAACTAATGCCAAAGGGGGGATTGATACTCCTATAGAGTTATTTTATTGTCATTAGTTTTTTCAAAGTCATATTGACTAAGTAAGTCAATTGATGAAAGGAGAAGAAAGTATAAGGACAGTCGGTAAAGAAGAAAGAGTCACACCGAGTCAGTCGGTAATACACCGAGCAAGCCAAGCACCGAGTAGTGCATATCGGTTATCGAGCCACCGAGTTTATGAAGTATGTTACCGAGCTAGGAACAACAAAATTAGTTTTTTTAAACATGAGTGAGATTGACATTTAATGAAATACCATGAAAATCTAGAATATTCTAAATCCAAAGAAGAATTTAGGTACATGATCTACGATCGAGAAAATTTAAGGCAAAATATCTACGGTGAAGATCAAGCAGAAAAAGTAATGGGTTTATTTCCAAGTATAGTGCAAGTCTCGAGGCAATGGTTATATGATTCTCTAAGTATCTAATATATTGAATTTGTTCATGAAGATGATTTGACAATCGAGAATAAGAGCACAAAACCCTAACCAATAAGATTAAGAGGCAAAACATTGATTATATAAAGGATGTTTTGAATGGAAAAGTGAGTGACAATATCAGTTGAGTTGAAGACAAGTTAAAGTGCATAGCAACACCGAGTACAAAGAAGTTACAATAGAGCATACCAGTTGAATGAGTTTGAAGCTACCAAGTGTAGTATGAGGTAAATAAATCATTGAGCATACAGAGTCTGATTAGCATATGTTGATGCATTTTCACAGACATTTTGCATTAAGTTCTATTGTACTAAGAGGAGTGAACATCCCATTATTGGGTAGACCCTAATAGGTCTCATTTGTAAATCCTTCAACAGGGCACATCTCTTAGATTAGAGATTGCAAAATCATTTAGCAAGGTAGACTTAATAAGTCTTTTTTTACTTCTAACAGAGTAAGCTATGAGAAATAGCTAACATTGTATCTCTAACCGAGCAACCTTTTTGCTGTAATAGTGAAGGATTGTGGGTGTCATCCCCACCACATTTTTTTCCTCTAACAAAGGATTTCCGCGTGACCAAAAATCTAGGTGTTATGAGTTATGCTTACATGTTTTAATTTATATGCTTTACAATGTTGAATTTCAATATATTCAGGTCGGTAAATGATTAGTTTGTATGTTTAAAATTTTTAATAGTACTGATTCACCCCTCCCCTCCCAGTACTTAACTTTCCATAGTTAATCCAACAATATGCAGATTAGTTTGGATCTCTTTTCGAGGTAGTCCTTGAGGGTAGACATAGTTAACATGAAAAACATTAGGTTCTTTGTTTGATGAAGGGAATTTTGATAGATTTACTTCTTTAGAAGATGAATGAAAGTTGGAAGTGGAGTTTGCATGAGAACCATCACTAGACATAGGTTCATGATTTAGATCTTGCTTGAGAATAGTATCTTCACTAGATGATTCGTTAGAATTTTCAATTTTAATTATGTCATCATCTATGAGATCTTGGATTTTGTGTTTCAATTCTACACAATCTGAAGTTTTATGCTCATTGTATTGATGATATGTATAGTAGGTACTCAAGAATTAAAGTCCATGTGAAGTGATTTGCGACAATGTGATGAGATTACTTTCAAGGAGTTCTTCCAATACTGATTCATAAGATTGTCCCAAAGGAGTAAATGATCTATCCAATGGACATTTAGATGCACTTGTGCTCACAAAAGAGATATGAGATTCAAGATCATGAGGATCTAATTTGTTGTTGTCATATGATTGATAGACAAGACTCTCAACAGAATACGATGTAACTTCCTCTTCATTCTCTTGATCAAGGATAGGATGGTCATGAGATTTTTTCTTGATTAAAGATGAGTTTTTAATGCTTAGATGCCTCTTTGTTGAATAAAAGGGAAGTATGGATGGCTCACGATCATAGAGAAAAGGAAATATTGATCTTAATGAGGAATTATTGGATGATGTATCATTTTCTCTCTTAAAGTCCTGAATTTCATATTTCAAAGATTAAACTTGTTTTGATAGGGACGCAATAAGAATCTTTTCTTTCTTATTTTTAAGACCATAAGGTTTAGCCCATTTGTTTTCAGCCATTGTAAGATTGTCTTCTTGCACTTTCTTAGAATATTGGATAGAAGGTAAGACATGGGAATTGTTCTTGTGAATAGGATCAGATGATTTTCTTGAAGTTTTTTGGTTTTTCTACGAATAGAGGGTTTTCTCCAAACAATAGACGTTGGCTCGTTTCCTCCTGAAATTGCTTAAAAGAGCCTCTAGTTTCTATAGGTATGAGTCAATTGATTTCATGACAAGTGCTAAAGTAAAAATTGATGTGCTAACTAAGTCCAAGATTGGTGATGGTGATGATGACAAAGGGTAATGTCCAACTAAGAAGGAGATGCGAAAGAATTTGATTTTGAGTCAAGGTTAACAAACTTGCACTCACAACTCAAAATAAGGACAACGCAGATAAATAAAATTGAACTGATCGTGACAAACTGATCAATGAACTAGACCAACAAACCAGGGCTCATGACAATAGAAGTTGAACTACCAATGGATTATGACTAACAACAATGACCAGAATAAGCTCATTGTTTTGAATCAAAATTTGAAGAAGACAACACAAAGCCTAACCAAAGGTCTCTGATCAGTAAAAATAGGTCAAAAGGGGGATTTTGATAGATTTTTCAAAATGCAATACACATGAGTGCAAACTTGTATGAGTATTCTCTACAAATGATATTAGGAACTAGATTTATTGTACTTGAGTGCATACGAATGGTCAAAATAGGCAGAAAATGCCAATTATTGTATAGGTATTCTCACTAGGTCATACGAGTACTGTCACCAGGTAATACGAGTAAATAGGTGCAGTATCCTGACTCATATGAGTTAGGATACAGGGTTGTACAAAAAATTTAGTTTTTCACTCTCTGTTTGCAGTTTATAATTTTTTATTTCAATGTTTAAGGTTTTCAAGCACATTTAACACATCATGAAACACAGTAACCCAAGCAAAACAAGAAAATGATATATCTAAGGAGATTGGCTGAGTGGAAAAAATCTCTCTCAAAACCTTAGGCACACACCCAAGAGATAATCAAAATACGGTCAAGACTAGCCACACAATGGGTCTAGTGATGCGGTATTATTCGACTCCAAACACTAAAGGGGGCATAATATGGTGAGTGTCTTGGGTGAGTGTCTATCTCCCTTGTACTTGGATTATCCCACTTTTGGGGGTGAACTAGGTAGGTTTTTATTCTAGGGTTCTTAGTAAGGGTCTCAATTTGAATACATCCTTTGTGTCTGTGCAAGTGTGATTGAGGTGTATAGCCCCACAAAGCACCTTAGCACGGGTAGTCATGTAAATGGGATTGAGACCCTAGGGCCCTACTATGTGTATAGGCAAGAGCCAAGTATAAGCTCAAATGTCTTTGTCTTCCGAGACTTTAATCTCAAGAAAGTGATTTATTTATAGTATGTTGGAGTGGCTTGGATTTAGCCTGTACTCACTTGGGTCATTCTCACAAGCTGATTACATTTTCCCACTATGACAGGCCCTCTATAGGGTAATCATACCACAAACAAATGATAACCATGCCTCTGGAGTTTTGGTCATCCCTGAAAGGCACGAGAGCATAATCTCCTAACATCATTTTCATTTTGAACACACCAAAAAGATTGTTCTTTAATCAGAGTCTTGCATGCGAGGTTCCTATCTTAATAAAAACAAACACAAAGTTAAGTTGATTCTTGATTAGGCAACCTGCAAGACCTTGTTAGTAGTTTGATGTTTGATTCTTTGTCAATCATCCTGTAAAAGTGTTTTAGAAGAGAAGTCTTCGTCAATCGACCTGCAGAAAAGATGTTAGGCTATGGAGGTCATAAAACAAAAAATAAAAAGTGTTTAAATGTCATAAAATCTTAATAAAAAAGCTTGATGTTAGAAACCTGAACAACATACACTCATACGATTATTCTTGAGTCCTAATACGAGAATATACTACTGTAAAGGAAGAAATATTATATATGTGTGTAATGTAAAAAATAAAATGGATGTGAAATGATGAGAATGATGATGTGGGTAATTGGATAGATGGGGAAGGTAAGATTCTTCTTTTAGCCCCAAATTCACAAAGGAAAGATCCAAATTGATTCACCACAAGCAATGGTCAATGCACAAATTGTTGGAGTTGACGAAGAACAATCCCACAGCTCCCAAGAATCCCTGCATGCAAACACCTGTCACAGAAAGAGAGAAAAAGCTATGGAGGCATGTAATCACAAATCTGAGAAAGAGAAGCCATGATTGAGAAAAACAAATGAGAGAGAAAA
>MU223908.1:2213969-2226607 GCA_018584345.1 Thuja plicata | reverse complement strand
GACCAGGTAGAGAAGACAAAGTCTGAAGAGCTGATCAATCAAAGAGGTGACCTCCAAAAGTAGGAATGAACGAGTGTCTATATAGTAGATGATCCATCTCACTGGAATGCATAGGTGCCTAGCCACTACATCTGCCTAGTACATAGGAACAAAAACATAATACGTAGATCACTCAACCGAACCAAGGAAGAAATAGAGCCAATAGGTGAACCCCCCCATAATGATGAACAAGGAGAGGGGTGACAGGAACATTGAAATGTAATGCCAAAAACATCTGCAGGAAGAAGAATTAGGAAAACCAACAGTGCAACAAAAGTACAAGTAAAAGATAAAGGGCGGTGTCACCGACACATAGCCTGGGCTAATGTCATGGAAGGTACGCTCACTTGACAAAGGTGGATAAGCACAAAAGGCAAAACATCATAACCCCCCATGACACTTTATAACTAAGTGCGAGTACTAACAAACACAAGGTGTTTGAAATCCTAGATATGCAAAAGCAAGCACTTTATCTCAGTGCGTTTGCAAAAAAGAGAATTTTACAAAAGCATACAATTCTCAGAAGTCAGAAAGAAGAATGAGCCAGAAGAACAAAAGAAGAGATCCTGGGACCTGTAGAACCCAAGTAATCTACCAGAGTGTGAAAGAGAAAAACTCAAAGGAGAGAGAACCTAGAGAAGAATCTGGAAAAAAGACCCCTACAATTGAATAACTCACAGAACCATCATTCTGACGATATCTGGTTTGCCAAAAATAGAGTCTGAATGAGCAAGATATGGCTCCCGGAAGGCAAAAACTAGACATCAGACTTTGATAGAAAAAACACTGTCAAAACAAAAGAACCCAAAACCCCAACCTCCATCATCAGAAAGAGCTCGGGAAGAGATTTTTGACGATATAAGAAAGTCGGAAAAATACCCCCGTATGCTCCAGACAGAGCGAAAACAGTGCTAGGAGGTCAGAAAGCTCCAAAAGAATAGTTTTTAAGCCCCTGGGGCTGAAAAAAGGCTAGCCCCTACGTGCCATATGACCACTATTGGGCATAGAGAAGCCCGCGGGGCCCTTGGTCACCATATGACCGCCGCCGGGCATAAAGAAGCCCGTGGGGCTTAACACCTGTCGGGCGGCCCAAGCGGTCGCGCGGTCGGGTAGCGGAGCAGAGTGGCGGCGGGGCCGGGAGGTGGTGGGCGCCAGAGTGGTGGTCGGCGGGGCCGGTAGAGCGGATGCCGGTGGGGGCCAGGAGGCGGTGGGGGCCGCGAGGCGGCTGGTGGCGGGTGCTGGAGGGGCCATAGAGCCCGCAGGGCCAGCGGGTGGCACAGCCGGCGGGGGACAGGCCATGGTGGTGCGGTGGCAGAGCGTCGGTGGTGCCCAAACAAAACTCATTGCCTGCATTTTTAAAAACGTAAAAAAATATTTAAAAAATATTTTTTTTTTCTCAGTTTCTGTGCCCGTATAGCACTAGAAACCAAAGTTTTTCTTGCCTCCGAGACAACTTGTCCAAAATGGACAAATTTTATATGGATTCTAGGGTTTTTGGGTGTTCTGAGTGCAACGGTGATGTCTGTTTGAGCCCAAAATGACCAGAAACAAAGGTCCCCCTAAATCCACATAAAAGGCTACTGAAAAACACAGATCTAAAGAACATGACCAAACCCTCTCAAATAACAAACATGGGCATGAAGATTTGAAGCTCTGATACCATGTTGGAGTTGACAAAGAACAACCCCACAACTCCCAAGAATCCCTGCATGCAAACACCTATCACAGAAAGAGAGAAAAAGCTATGGAGGCATGTAATCACAGATCTGAGAAAGAGAAGCCATGATTGAGAAAAACAAATGAGAGAGAAAAATCTCAATGCAATAATCTATTCTCCATTATGATCCAATAAGTGAATGAATAAAATACAAAGAAGGAATCCTTATAAAAGGATACCAAAACCCTAAAGAATAATGAGATGCCTAAGTTTAACTTAAGCGTAGAGTATAATAGACTAATAATTAAATGAATTAATTATTAGCTATAATATGACAACTCTACCACAAATGAATCAATCGATTGGAAATAAGAAGAAAGAGGAAAAAATTACATTCCCATTTTGGGATGAAGAGTGTGTAATAGATTTGAATTGATTAAAACCTTAATTGAAATGAATTGAAGACAAGTACTAACCTCAAAGTATAGAAGATCTGGAAATTGTTGTTTTCTAGTGTCTGTACTGAGTTTCAGGAGATTCTGCAACCAGATCTAGAACAAAAACATAGAGATGGAGAAAAACCAACAATATTTTTCTTTTCTAAGCAAGGTCAACCTTGACCCAAATATAGGGGTGCAATTCCACCCCTTTATGTCGACCTTGACCTGCACTGCTTTGACAAAAATTCTATTTTTGGATCCCAAAATTTGGCCAAAAAGGGTATCCAAATATGTTGTGTAATTCGCTATCCCGTACCTGTACCTAAAATAAAAATGGTTTTTTTTTTGGGGGGGAGGGGTTTTCCTTGGTCAAACCCCGGTTTTGGAATTAACCTTATAATAGAATTGAAATTGCAGAGATAAAAAAAGTAAATGAATAAATTCACCTTGCTTGTATAGAAACCCTTGTGGCAGATTTGAATCCTTGGATCCACAAGCATGGATGCGCCAAATGGATGTAAAATGTAGGATGTAGGATGTCTCAAATCAATTATCTTTAGATCTTCAACACCAATCTTTAATGGATCTTGGAATAGGAAGAAGCTTGAATGGACGTGGATGGAAAAATCTCCAACAAGAGGGCTCCATAGAGCTTGAATCCTTCAATGGATACCAATGGATCTCCTTGATGAATTGAATTCTTGAAGGCTTGAATAATTGAATTCTCGAGTTTAGATGATTCCTTTAATGAATTATCCTTTTTATAGATTTCTTGATATTCTTGTCTTAGCTTAGCTTGTCTTAGAGAAAATGAGAGGAGAAAGGCTTCCTTATATACAAGTCTAGGGCACAATCTTCTAGAGAGGCCAACATAGGAAAATTAAATTCCAATTAGTCTCATACCCCTAGAAGTGGACCTATATTAAATATCTTTTTAAGAGTTGTTACTTCGGTGTCCAAAATAGCCGACCTGAAAGCTAGGTCAGGGTCTAGGTTGACCTTGACCTAGGTCAGGGTCGAGGTTGACTTTGACCCAAAAGGTTGACCTTGACCATAAGGTCAAGAACCTCAAATTTACAGATCAGGATGCTAGAAATGGGCTGAAGAGAAATGGAAAATAGGGTAGAACAGGGGAAAAGCTAGATCCAAGTCAAAGACCCATTCAAGGCATTTGACATGACCCCAAACTACTTACTCGGAGGGCTAAACCAGTCCAAAATGGAAGTTCTTCCATTTTTTGATGATACATTTAGCCCCCACATTAGCAAGAGTATGGACTTGATGCAAACACTTGGTAAAGGAGATCATAAAGAAAAGATAATCTTATTGAAATCAAAGGGACAAAGCAATCCTCAAGCCCCCAAGGACTCAAGTCTTTGTCAACCCCAAGATTACAATAAGAGAGACATCACTAGTCAAATAAAAAGAGAGAGGGTGTGGTTACCACACCCGATGAGAACCTATGTCCCATTGTGAATCACACAAGGAAATAGTGAAAGTGGAAAGATGGAGTTGAACCGCCTAGTGAAAGTGGCTACTCACTAGTCAACCCATCAAGGATTTACTCACAAGAATATTCTATTCCAAAACAAAAAAGCCAAAAATAGAGAGATCCAGTCTTAAGGACACCTTTCGACCTTAAGGGATCAAAAAATTATAAATTGAAACTCGAGGGTGTTGAGATTGAAAAATGTCAATCTACCCAAGAAACACCTGCATGCAAAACAAGTGCTACGAGAATGAAGAAGACAGAAGAGAGAAGGATCAGAAGCTATGGCGGCCGATAGGCCAGAGAGTGCAAACACATGTTGACAGAAAAATATGTTCTCTATTCAACAATAAAGATGATTACAAAACTCCTTCTGAAATACAAAGAAGACAATCCTTATAAAGGATGTCGAAACCCTAAACGGGCAACTGCTAGAAAATAGAAACTTTCCTAAAACTAACTGAAACTGCCTAAGTGAAACTTAAGCACTAAAGAGCAATTGCTAAATTACTCTAACAGAGGGATCAAGAGATCATATAAGGTAAAAATCCATGCTTTAAGAATTAGTCTCTAATCCATAAAGGGAAAAAAGAGTTTTAAGTTTTGAAAATATTTTGAAGGTGCATGTGTGCAAAAAGTGAGCAGAGCATATGCCCCCATGTTAAAGTCATTGCTAACACTTTAACAGTAGCAATGAATTTAACAAAAACATAAACAACTCCACTAATTACATTTCCGCTACGAGATGCCCCAAGCGAAGACAAATCAAGGGAAATACCACATAAACATACAGAGAACGCGGAAGGGATCTACCTACCATGGGGTAAGTATGATCATAAGATTATACATATATGATATTATTGCAAATGAATTGACATCATTCCCTAAAGAAAGTAGAACTAAAATCACAATGGAGGAAAGAAAACACAAGAGTTACAAAGAAGAGTCTTTTCAGACCACAACATGGAGACCAAAAAGAATCAGTGCTACCATGTCACAAATCCTAGCAGACTACATAAGAAAAACATTTATGAAAAATAGCACAGGTACAACATAACATGAAAACAACATATAGAAGAATACAGATACATATAGAGGAATAGTACAACAAGTTTGATTCCTTTATCATCTTGCACCAACAAAGTAACAAGGGTCATATAAAAGAATCTAACAAACATTTAGCAAACACATCACGGGAGAAGCACAATACAACAGGCAAAAACATAAAAGGCTACCATGGAGGACAAGCCAATAAAGCGCATCGCCTAATCTCCCCATCTCTATCTATATCATTTTGGGAAGGTGGGAAACTTACAAGAGGGACTATATCCAACATAGTAGGAATAATAGCCAGTTCCAAACAAGGATCCTCTTGAGAATTGCGATGTTCGATACTAGGTGTAATTATCAAATGTGTGGAAAGCATATGAGGTAAATCAGTATCAAGATCAATAGTCTCATATTCATCATTAGCATCAATAGGATCATCAAGAGTATATTCTTCATCAAGATGAATCTAAAAAGAATCTAAGATATGAATAGAATCATCATAATCATTCATCTTAACATTGTTATTAACATTAACTTCTTACAACATGTCAGACATAGGCTAGTCAAAAGAAGGTAAAGAACTTTGAAGAACAGAGGCACGAGCCTTATCTTGAGCCTGGCGTTTCTTACAGTGTTCATTGGCAGATCGGTTACATTTCATCTTGTTTGAAATATGTTGAGAACTAGGAGGAACATCAACCGGTTCCTTCACAGGTTCTATAGGAGGATTAGTAGGATTCTCAGTAGGCTAAAAATCAACACTAGGAGCTTGATTAAAAAAACTAGAAGCAATGGATAAAGGAGGTATGGAATGCGTAGGCAAAAGACCACGATTAATATCCATCTGAGGCATGCTTAACTCAAGAATCTTGCGATGTTTATAGGCTTGATATGAGCGAAAAGGGTTATCAGATTGAGAAGAACATGAATTAGGTAATGAAGGCAAAAATAAGTTAAGGGTAGCACAATCCCTAGGCCTAGAAGGTTGATATAAACATTGATTAATTGTTTTCACTTCATCATGAATGAACTTAATACACTTATGGATAGGAGAAGCAACGACATGCATGGAAGTCAACCAAGACAAACCAAGCTTAACTTGAAACTGATCAGAAGTAGGAACAACAATGAAGGTAGTGTCCACAACTTTACCACAAAGTTCAACAGGCAAGTTATTAGATACAAATGATGGATAGAGAAAACCATTACAAGTTTGGATCCAAACATCAGATGTATTATAACAATCACTTTGTAAGTTTTTCATAAAAAGGATTTCTTCAGTAATGACATTGACTAAGGAAGTAGGATCAACAAGACAAGCACACATAGGTATCTTAGCAATCCTAGCATAAATATAGAGGGGACCATCAGGAGCTTTAATAGTCTCAGAATCATCAAAGGTGATCGAGAGTTCCCTAGGTCTTTTATCCTTAGGTTATTTTGGAGGTTTAGGTTGAGGTGGAACTTGAAGTTGAGGTTGAGGCTGGGGTGAAGATACATGTTGAGACAAAACAACATGCTCCACATGGTTAACAATATGATTGAGATCATCCATGTTTGAATCATAAACAATATCCATAGAAGATGGTTGAGCAATGGTATTAGTATCATGTGTAGGAAACAGATTCGTATAGATTTGGAGGTTTTGATTAGGAGGAGAGACATATTTGTTACCACTACTATCAAAATTATCAACATATAAAGCATTAGAATCAAATAATTCTTTAACCTTATGTTTTAGAGAATAAAACTTCTTAGTATCATGGCCATTCTGATGATGATATTGATAAAAGGCTTTGGGATCAAAGGATTTTGATGCCATCATAGTAGGAAGAAGAGGTCGAATAGGAGGAAAAATAATCATATTAGCATTCAACAACTTACTCATAATAAAATGTAAAGATTCAGAAAGAGGATTAAACATACAATTCAAACAAAAAGTAGTGAATGTAGAAGTGACATTGTGGGATGCAACGACAACATGATCAACAAATGCATTTGCTTTCTTATTTATCTTGACATAGTTGTTAGGTTTTTGAAACTTGTTAGGATTAGGAGCAACATCACTCTTATCAACTAGAACAAGATCCATTGGAGTGTTGCTCTCAAATTGACTCACTTATAATTGATAATAATGAAGCGTTGCACAAAGTTGTTGAAAAGAGTTAAATTCAGTAAGTGAAATCTTATCTCTAATATCCTTTTGCAAATTTGAAATAAACATATGTTGAATATCAATATTAGGAAACCAGATAAGAAATTTGAGCATACAAATGCTTAAATCTACCAATAAATTCAATCAATTTTTCTTTAGTATTCTGTTTATAATGCATCAAATTAGTTAAGGACACTTGTAGACCAATGTTATTTTGGAACTGTTGGATAAAGGTGTTAGCAAGTTTTGGAAAAAAATCAATAAAATAAGGAGGCAAGGAACAATACCATTGCAAGGCCTAATCACGAAAAGTTCTAGCAAACAACTTGGCTAAAATCCTATGGTCATGAGCATAGTCACTACAAAGGATTTGAAATGTTTTAACATGAGTGACATGATCTCCCTTACCATTGTAATTCTCAAGATGAGGCATATCGGCTTACTAAGGGACAGGAGCACGAATAATGTCTAGGGAGAAAGGGCTACCCATGTCACATGTAGGAATACTAAACTTAGATTGAGTTAAGGATGCAAGTTGTTGTTGTAAAGAGGACATAGTTTGAGCCAGACTAATGATTGTGGAATCATTAGAAGAAATAGGAGGCATAGAAACATTAGGAACACTAGGAAAAGTGTAGGAAGTGGTGGGAATGGAAGACACAACTGGTGGAATACTTGGAACCACAGTTGGAAGAGGATTGGAATAGGTAAATGGAACACTATGGTAAGAAGGTTGTGAGGTAGGTAGAGACACCAATGGAACACTCACAAGAAGAGATGGAAGTAGAAGATTCGAAGCTAGAGGATTGGAATATGTAAGAGATATAGTCATCAAAGGAGGAGTGTAAGTAGGAATGCTAGGTAAAGGAATGAAAGAAGGTTCCACACTAGTGACATGAGGAGTGAATCCTAGATCTTGAGCTTCTTGAGCTAAAGGTTTAACATTTAAATTCATAAGATGAGTGATACCACGCAATAGATTAACACCTTGATCACTATCATGAAGGACTTTCTTAAGACCTTCTATAGCTTGAATATAATCTTGATTATGGTTTTCTTAAATAAGCCAATTTCCCATTTTATCAAGTTCAGTTGAAAGTTTTTGAACTTGTTTAGGAGGAACTCTTAAAGCATTATCCTCATCATGAGATGAGTGAGAAGAGTTATGCTCTGTAAAAGGATTGGAATCATGAGTGATCAAATTTTCATCCGGTATCCTACAAAAAGGATAGGAAGACTCAGGATCAAAAGAACCCATAAGTCTGCAACTTCTTCTAATCGACATATTATAGGTAGGACTACAGGTAGTAAAGCTCATATACCAATGCAATGCAAATGAACTAAATTAAGAAAATGTAAATGAAAGAACATAAAATAAGGTTAATCTAATATGCATGCAAGATCTAACATGAAATGTAAATCTAACACCACAAAAGAAAGAGTTGTCGTAAGTGGGTTCACCAAATGTAAAGGAAGAAAAATTATATATGTGTGTAATGTAAAGAATACAATGGTTGTGAAATGATGAGAATGATGATGTGGGTAATTTGATAGATGGGGAAGGTAAGATTCTTCTTTTAGCCCCAAATTCACAAAGTAAAGATCCAAATTGATTAACCACAAGAAATGGTCAATGCACAAATGAATCAATCGATTGGAAATAAGAAGAAAGAGGAAAACCTTAAATTACCGTTTTGGGATGAAGAGTGTGTAATAGATTTGAATTGATTAAAACCTTAATTGAAATGAATTGAAGACAAGTACTAACCTCAAAGTATATCATATGTGGAAATTGTTGTTTTCTGGTGTCTGTACTGAGTTTCGGGAAATTCTGCAACCAAATCTGGAACAAAAACACAGAGACGGAGAAAACCCAGAAATATTTTTCTTTTCTGAGAAAGGTCAAATTTGATCCAAACATAGGGGCGCAATTTAACCCCTTTATGTCAACCTTGACCTGCACTGCTCTAATGGATATTCTGTTCGCAGATCCCGAAAGTTTGTCAAAAAGGGTATTCAAATCTGTTCTGTAATTCATTGTCCCATACCTGTACCTGCAAGAAAATAGTTTTGTTTGTTGGGGGAGGAGGGGTTTGCCTTGGTCAAACCCCGGTTTTGGAATTAAACTTATAATAGAATTGAAATTGCAGAGATAAACAAAGTAAATGAACAAATTCACCTTGCTTGTATAGAAACCCTTGTGGCAGATTTGAATCCTTGGATCCACAAGTATGGATGCGCCAAATGGATGTAGAATGTAGAATGCAGGATGTAAGATGTCTCAAATCAATTGTCTTAAGATCTTCGACACCAATCTTGAATGGATCTTGGAATAGGAAGAAGTTTGAATGGATGTGGATGGAGAAATCTTCAACAAGAGGGCTCCATAGAGCTTGAATCCTTCAATAGCTACCAATGGATCTCCTTGATGAATTGAATGCTTGAAGGATTGAATTATTGAATGCTTGAGTGTAGATGATTCCTTCAATGAATTATCCTTTTATATATTTCTTGATATTATTGTCTTAGCTTAGCTTGTCTTAGAGAAAATGAGAGGAGAAAGACTTCCTTATATACAAGTATAGGGAATAATCTTCTAGAGAGGCCAACATAGGAGAATTAAAATCCAATTAGTCTCATACCCATAGAAGTGGACCTATATTAAATATCTTTTTAAGATTCGTTACTTCAGAGTCTAAAACAATCGACCTGGAAGAGGGAAATAATTTTTTCCAAACCTCGACATCTAAAAATCATAGAAACTTGAAATTTGGACCCTGGGTCAGGGTCAAGGTCGACCTTGACTCAAAAGGTCAACCTTGACGCTGAGGTCAAGAACCTCAAATTTATAGAGCAGGATGTTAGAAACAAGCCGGAGAGAAGTGGAAAATAGGGCAGAATAGGGGAAAAGCCATATCCAAGTCAAAGACCCATTCAAGGCATTTGACATGACCCCAAAAAACTTACTCAATGGGATAAATCAGTCCAAAATGGAAGTGCTTCCATTTTCGAACAATACATTTAGCCCCCACTTTAGCAAGAGTATGGAATTGATGCAAACTCTCGGTAAAGGAGATCATAAAGAAAAGATAATATTATTGAATCAAAGGGACAAAGCAATCCTCAAGCCCCTAGGGACTCAAGTCTTTTTCAACCCCAAGATTACAATAAGAGAGACATCACCAGTCAAAGAAAAAGAGAGAGGGTGTGGTTACCTTGCCCAATGAGAACCTATGTCCCACTGTGAATCACACAAGGAAATAGTGCAACTGGAAACATGGAGTTGAACTGCCTAGTGACTGTGGCTACTCACTAGTCAAACCAACAAGGATTTACCCTCAGGAATTATCTATTCCAAAATAGCAAAGCCAAAACTAGAGAGATCTAGTCTTAAGGACACCTTCCAACCTTAAGGGATCAAAACATTATAAATTGAAACTGGAGGGATTGAGAGATCCTATAAGGTAAAAATCCATGCTTTAAGAATTAGTCTCTAATCTATAAAGGAAAAAAAAGCTTTAATTTTTGAAAATATTTTGAAGGTGCATGTGTGCAAAAAGTGAGTAGAGCATATGCCCCCATATTAAAGTCATTGATAACACTTTAACAAGAGCAATGGCTTTACAAAAAACATAAGCAACTCCACTGATTACATTTCCAATACGAGATGCCCCCAAGCAAAGAAAAATAAAGGGAAATACCACATAAACATACAGAGAACATAGAAGGGATCTACCTACCATGGGCTCAGTATGATCACAATGGAGGAAAGAAAACACAAGGGTTATGAAGAAGAGTCTTTTCGAACCACAACATGGAGACCAAAAAGAATCAGTGCTACCATGTCGCAAATCCAAGCAGACTACACAATGAAAACATTTATGAACAATAGAATGGGTACAACATAACATGTAAACACCATATAGAAGAATAGAGATACATATAGAGGAATAGTACAACAAATTCAATTCCTTTATCATATTGCATCAACAAAGTAACAAGGGTCATATAAAAGAATCTAAAAAAAATTTAGCGAACACATCATGGGAGAAGCACAATACAACATGCAAACACATAAAAGGCTACCATGGAGGACAATCCAATCAAGCACATCGCCTACTCTCCCCATCTCGGTCTATATCATTTAGGGAAGGTGGGAAACTTGCAAGAGGGACTATATCTAACACAGTAGGAATAATTGCCAGTTCCAAACAAGGATCCTTTTGAGATTCACGATGTTCGATACTAGGTGTAATTATCAAATGTGTGGAAATCATATTAGGTAAATTAGTATCAAGAACAATAATCTCATATTCATCATTAGAATCAATAGGATCATCAAGAGTATCTTCTTCATCAAGATTAATCAAAATAGAATCTAAGATATGAATAGAATCACCATAATCATTCATCTTAACATTATTATTAACATTAAATTCTTCCAACATGTCAGGCATAGGATGGTCAAAAGAAGGTAAACAACTTTGAAGAACGGAGGCACAATCCTTAGCTTGAGCCCGACGCTTCTTACGACGTTCATTGGCAGATCGGTTACATTTTGTCTTGTTTGAAATATGTTGAGAACTAAGAGGAACAACAACCAGTTCCTTCAAAGGTTCTATAGGAGGATTAGTAGGACTCTCAGTAGGTTGAAAACAACATTAGGAGCTTGATTAACAAAACTAGAAGCAATGGATAAAGGAGGCATGGAAGGCATAGGCAAAAGACCATGATTAAGATCCATCTGAGGCATGCTTAACTCAAGAAGAATGAGATGTTTATAGGCTTGATATGAGCAAAAAAGGTCATCAGGTCGAGAAGAACATGAATTAGGTAATGGAGGCCAAAATAAGTCAAGGGTAGCACAATCCCTAGGCCTAGAAGGTTGATATAAACTATGATTAATTATTTTCACTTCTTCACCATGAATGAACTTAATACACTTATGGATAGGAGAAGCAATGTCATGCATGGTAGTCAACCAAGGCAAACCAAGCTTAACTTGGAACTGATCATAAGTAGGAACAACAATTAAGGTAGTGTCCACAACTTTATGACAAAGTTCAACATGCAAGTTAATAGATCCAAATGATGGATAGAGAAAACCATTACAAGTTTGGATCCACACATCAGATGTATTATAACAATCATGTTGTAAGTTTTTCATAAAAAAGTTTTCTTCAGTAATGACATTGACTAAGGTAGTAGGATCAATAAGACAAGCATGCGTAGGTATCTTTGAAATCCTAGCATAAATGTAGAGGGGACCATTAGGAGCTTTAATAGTCTCAGAATCATCAAAGTGATCGAGAGTTCCCTAGGTATTTTATGCTTAGGTTGTTTTAGAGGTTTAGGTTGAGGTGGAAATTGAAGTTGAGTGGTGCAGGAGCACCTTCTACATCAAATGAGTATCAAAAGGACACAAAAAGAATGTAAGGATCATCAACAAGGTCCTAATAGCACATAGGTTGTTTAGGAATAAAGAGTTGCCCATAGAATCCAACTGTGAGACTCCAGTACCAAGATTAGGCAGGATAAGCCCTTGGTCAACTGAGGGTCAAAGGATTGGCAAAACTCTTAGGTTTTAGTTGTTTTGTCTTTATTTCATGTTTTTAGACCATTATGATCCATTTTGGATTGGAGATATGAAACCAATTGGAGAAGAAATCTTGGACAAATAACTTTCAGATTCTTTTGGTTTGAGGTTCTAATTCGCTGTGAGTCAAAAGTTATTGCAGATTTACTGCTACAGCCTGTGGTTTTGCCTCCAATCAGGGGTTTCAAGACAAATTTATTCATATCTGAAGA
>MU223908.1:2173516-2206900 GCA_018584345.1 Thuja plicata | reverse complement strand
CTTAATCATCAGTTATTGGTGATCTCTTAGGGCATTTACACAAACCTTTGCAGTGATTGCAAGAAGAAGGTTTTTGAAGGACAAATATATTCGATTTTGGGTGTACCACCACGCCTCCATTGCATCATTGAGGTTGAGGCTGGGGTGAAGATACAGGTTGAGACAAAACAACATCCTCCACATGGTTAAAAATATGATTGCGATCATCCATGTTTGAATCATAAACAATATCCACAGAATATGGTTAAGCAATGGTATTAGTATCATGTGTAGGCAACAAATTTGTATAGATTTGGAGGTTTTGTTTAGGAGAGACAAATTTGTTCCCACTACTATCAAAATTATCAATAGATAAAGCATTAGAATTAATTAAGTCTTGAACCTTATGTGTTAGAGAATAACACTTCTCAGTATCATGACCATTTTGATTATGATATTGACAAAAGGCTTTGGATGCCATCATAGTAGGAAGAAGAGGTCGAATAGGAGGAAAAATAATCATATTAGCAGTCAACAACTTACTCATAATAGAATGTAAAGATTCAGAAAGAGGAGTAAACGTATGATTCAAATGAAAAGCAGTGGATGCAGATGTGGCATTGCGGGATGCAATGACAACTTGATCAACAACTGCATTTGCTTGCTTATTTATCTTGACATATTTGTTAGGTTTCTTAAACTTGTTACGATTAGGAGCAACATCACTCTTATCAAATGGAACAGGATCCATTGGAGTGTTTCTCTCAAATTGACTCACTTCTAATTGATAATAATGAAGCGGTGCAGAAAGTTGTTGAAAAGAGGTAAATTCAGTAAGAAAAATCTTATCTCTAATATCCTTTTGCAAATTTTAAATAAACATATGCTGAATATCAATATTAGGAACATCATAAGAAATTTGAGCATACAAATGCTTAAATCTACCAATAAATTCAGTCAATGTTTCTTTAGTATTTTGTTTACAATGCATCAAATCAGTTAAGGAAACTTGTAGACCAATGTTATTTTGGAATTGTTGGATAAAGGTATTGGAAAGTTTTGGAAAATAATCAATAGAATAAGGAGGAAAGGAACAATACCATTACAAGGCCTTCTGATGAAAAGTTCTAGCAAACAACTTGGCTAAAATCCTATGTTCATGAGCATAGTCACTACAAAGGATTTGAAATGTTTTAACATGAGTGACAGGATCTCCCTTACCATTGTAATTCTCAAGACAAGGCATATCAACTTGCTAAGGGACAGGAGCATGAATAATGTCTAGGGATAATGGGCTACCCATGTCACATGTAGGAATACTACAAGTAGATTGTGTTAAGGATGCAAGTTGTTGTTGTAAAGACGACACAGTTTGAGCTAGACTAATGATTATGGAATCATTAGAAGAAACAGGAGGCATAGACACATTAGGAACACTAGGAAAAGTGTAGGAAGTGACGGGGATGGAAGACAGAGCCAGTGGAACTCTTGGAACCACAGTTGGAAGAGGATTGGAATAGGTAAAAGGAACACTATGGTAAGAAGGTTTTGAGGTAGGTAGAGACACCGGTGGAACACTTAAAGGAAGAGATGGAATCGGAAGATTCAAAGCTAGAGGATTGGAACATGGAAGAGATGTAGTCATAAAAGGAGGAGTGTAAGTAGGAGTGCTAGGTAAAGGAATGGAAGAAGGTTCCACACTAGTGACATGAGGAGTGAATCCTAGATCTTGAGCTTCTTGAGCTAAATGTTTAACATTTAAATGCACAAGATGAGTGATACCACATAAGATATTAACACCTCAATTACTATCATGAAGGAATTTCTTAAGAGACTCTATAGCTTGAATAGAATCTTAATTATGGTTTTCTTGAATAAGCCAATTTCATATTTTATCAAGTTTGGTTGAAAGTTTTTGAACTTGTTTAGGAGGAACTCTTAAACCATCATCCTCATCATGAGATGAGTGAGAAGAGTTATGATCCATAGATGGATTGGAATCATGAGTGATGAAATTGTCATTCAGGATCCCATGAAAAGGAGAGGAAGACTCAGGATCAAAAGAACCCATAAGTGTGCAACTTCTTCTAACTGGGATATTATAGGTAGGACTAGAGGTAGTAAAGCTCATACACTAATGCAATGCAAATGAACTAAATTAAGAAAATGTAAATGCAAGATCGTAAAAGAAGGCTAATATAATATGCAAGCAAGATCTAACATGAAATGTAAATCTAACACCACAAAAGAAAGAGTTGTCGTAAGCGGGTTCACCAAAATGCAAAGGAAGAAAAAATATATATGTGTGTAATGTAAAGAATAAAATGGTTGTGAAATTATGAGAATGATGATGTGGGTAATTAGATATATGGGGAAGGTAAGATTCTTATTTTAGCCCCAAATTCACAAAGTAAAAATCCAAATTGATTAACCACAAGCAATGGTCAATGCACAAATGAATCAATCGTTTGGAAATAAGAAGAGGAAAACCTTAAATTACCATTTTGGGATGAAGAGTGTGTAATATATTTGAATTGATTAAAACCTTAATTGAAATGAATTGAAGACAAGTACTAACCTTAAAGTATATCGGATGTGGAAATTGTTGTTTTCTAGTGTCTGTACTGAGTTTCAGGAAATTTTGCAACCAGATCTGGAACAAAAACACAGAGACAGAGAAAACCCATAAATATTTTTCTTTTCTGAGAAAGGTCGACCTTGAACCAAATACAGGGGCACAATTTCACCCCTTTATGCCGACCTTGACCTGCACTACTCCAACGGAAATTCTGTTCACAGATCCCGAAAGTTGGCCAAAAAGGGTATCCAAATCTGTTATGTTATTCGTTGTCCTGTACCTGTACCTGCAAGAAAAATGGTTTTGTTTGTTGGGGGGGAGGGGGTGGGGGTTTTCCTTGGTCAAACCCCAATTTTGGAATTAACCTTATAATAGAATTGAAATAGCAGAAATAAACAATGTAAATGAACAAATTCACATTGCTTGTATAGAAACCCTTGTGGCGGATTCAAATCCTTGGATCCACAAGTATGGATGCGCCAAATGGATGTAGAATGTAGAATGTAGGATGTAGGATTTTTCAAATCAATTGTCTTTAGATCTTTGAAACCAATCTTGAATGGATCTTGGAATAGGAAGAATCTTGAATGGATGTGCATGGAGAAATCTTCAACAAGAGGGCTCCATAGAGCTTGAATCCTTCAATGGCTACCAATGGATCTCCTTGATGAATTGAATGCTTGAAGGCTTGAATGCTTGATTGTATATGATTCCTTCAATGAATTATCTTTTTTATAGATTTATTGATATTCTTGTAATGAATTGTCCTTTTTATAGATTTCTTGATATTCTTGTCTTAGCTTAGCTTGTTCTTGTCTTAGCTTAGCTTGTCTTAGAGAAAATGAGAGGAGAAAGGCTTCCTTATATACAAGTATAGGGCACAATCTTCTAGAGAGGTAGACATCATAGAATTAAATTCCAATTAGTCTCATATCCCTAGAACTGGACCTATATTAAATATATTTTCAAGAGTTGTTACTTCAGAGTCTGAAATAGCCGACCCAGAAGCGGGAAATAATTCTTTCCAAACCCCGACATTCGAAAATCATAGAAACTTGAAATTTGGACCTTGGGTCAGGGTTGAGGGTGACCCTAACCTAGGTCAGGTTCAAGGTCGACCTTGACCTAGGTCAGGGTCGAGTTCAACCTTGAACCTGAGGTCAAGAACCTCAAATTTACAGAGCAGGATGCCAGAAATATGTCAGAGAGAAGTGTAAAATAGGGTAGAATAGGGGAAAAGCCAGATCCAAGTCAAAGACCCATTCAGGGAATTTGGCATGACCCCAAACCACTTACTTAGAGGGCTAAACCAGTCCAAAATGGAAGTGCTTCCATTTTCCGATGATACAACTACAAACCATACAATTTTTCATTCATGCTTGTATTACATAGTGAGAAAGCCCGTATGAGCTGGACAGTGGAATGTACGGAACATAAAACTGAGACTCGTAATTTATTTTTTTAAAATGTGAGCTTAGAAATGAGATTTTCTGCCCCACGGTGGGGGCGAGAAATGTGTGTGTGAAATGTGGACCTCTAAGCTATTAACACACACTTTAATAGGTTATTGAATAGTTAATCTAAGAAAGAATTGAACTACAAAAATAAGAAATTAATCTAAAGTGACCTATTGCATTCTAGTAGGAAAGACTATGAGTTTTTCTCTTAGATAATCGCAAAACCAGTGACTTGACACAGTCTAAATGAAGGATTTTGTAAACGACTATTAATCTATGATGCAAGTAAAATAAGATACATGCAATGATTAGCTTAGTTCATTTTAAAAACCCAAATGAGATGTTCCTATGTTATTAATTGAAATACTTGAAACATGTAAATATAAAAAATACTAAATGCTCAATGAAATAAGAAAGATGAGAGACAAAAATAAAATAATAACTCTACTCTGAAATTCTTGGATCCTTTGTGATGAAAATGAAGCTTTCTTTTATAGGAAATCTCTCTTGAATCAATGATCAAGATTGAATGTTGAGGAATAGACAAGATTGATTCAAAGAATCACAATCCATGTGCAAGGAAGATCATTGGTTGAGATAGTCAGTTAACTGAACTGACTGATCAGTCATTCGGGAAACTTCTAAAGTTGAAAGAGGAGTTAAATGAGTTAGTACTTAGTTGTCTGGATTGTTTTTGAAATGAGGAGAAGAAGAGACTTAGTTAACTGGACAAGAAATATTTGTTTCTAATTCGATGTTCAGTCTATTGAAATGATGAGACAGAAATGCATTTTTGAATAATTAAATGATTTTAATGCATTTTCGCTCAATTTATTAATTTTAATTCTTTTTTATATTTAATTGACAATTCTTATTTATTTAATAAATATTCTAAGACATTAATTAAATAAATATTATAAGGTTGATTTAATTGCTAACAATATTTAGGATTTAGGAATTAATTAATTAAATAAGATCAAGTGCCATTTAGGTCAAATCATATTAACACATTGAATTGCCTTGGGTTAGGACTTAGGAGATTTAATCAAGATTTGGGTTTTCTTGATGAACAACCAAGATTAGGGGCTTAGGGTTTTGTAGACCATTTTAAGGTGATTACAGATGAGTGTATGCGAGGAAGCAGATGTAGGGAATCATGAGTCCATGCGACATGCCAATCCTAAGTCTTGTGATGTATACCTTGATTTTGAGCTCCATCATGTGTAATAGAATGCATATCTTCCCTTGATCATTCTTGCATATTAGTATTTGAAGGGAACATTGTGTTTTATAATGTATAATTAATTGTGTATTGATAAATGCATACATTATTATACCTTTAGGATTATGGTTGATTGCAAGTAAAATTTTTAACAGAAATTTGATGACCTAAGGAAAATTAGGTATTTTTATGTTGTTACTTTATTTGAAATCAATGAAATGAAGATATAACTACGTGTTGTTGTGCAAGTTGGTGCATTTATCATATGTGCAGTTATGGAAAGAAGGATGCAGTTATAGTTTCATCCTTGGATTGAGTAATCCTAAAAGGCATGTAAAGTGAAGTTTCAGTTAAATTATTGTCTTATTTGAGAAACATGAATAGTTTCAGTATATTAATGGTTTACATATCTGTAGAATCTACTTCACACTAAAATATCTGTTGAATTTTTTAATTGTCATTTGCTTGGAAAGAAAGTTTATGTATGCACTATTGTAGAATTAAGTATAAATTAGCTAGTAAGGATACTATACTTCAGAATTGGATACATATAAACTATTACTCCATGTATTTAATAGTTTCTAAATTATTAATTTGTTGGGTCTTATCAAACTAGTGTTAATTTGGGAATCGATGGTTTCATGTGGGGGCACTTTTCTTCCTTCCTTCTTGGGCACCGAATTAGATTATCACGGTTTATTTTCTTAATTTTCTTGGTCATTGAATACTAAGGAATCACACATGTTTATGGGGTAGAATTATCACTTGTTCAGGAGGATAGTTATTTTCACCATTCCAATCTCCTTCTACATGCATGAATATTTATGTTGTAGATGTGGTCCCAAACTGATTTTTTGTTGTTAAATAGAGCTGAGTATAATCTTGGGGTCATTTCAGATAGACTAGAACTTGGGGTGTGCCTGTTGAATGGATGGAGAGGGAGATGACTTGGGAATCTATCTATGCCATAGTGTCCAAGTTATTCTTATGACCTTTATTTTCAAAGACATCTAATGTGAGGAGGGAGAATCTTATCATTTACAAATTGGTATCATAGTTCTCAACTTGGTATGATTTCAATTTCTATAATTTGTTTTGTCAACACTGTGTTTTTTTGGTAGAGGAGGACACCACTATATATATTATCAATTTCCAAGAAAGAAATTCATATGATTAGAGAGTTAATCACAAAAATCATAATAACAATAGCATTCTATGTCTTCTCGTCATGCTAATCTAAATATAAATGGAATTGCATCTTTTGTAAGTGTTGCAGGAGCAACTATGCTAAGTAGCAGGAATACTTCCAGTTTGCTACAGGATCTTCATTTGATGTTTCTTGTTGTGATTTGTAGGTGCAACAATGAGAGGAAGTTTTCTCAATAACATTGTGTGATGTATGTATTGGGGGTATTTAATGTAATAAGGGCATTTGTCGGGTTTGTATGGGTTTAGGAATAATGTGTGTAAGTGAATAATGTTTAACAAACATTAGTAAAGGCTATGGGTCGAATGTTTTGCAAAAAAAGAAAATAGTTAGTAACTGAAGGGGCATTGTTATTATATTCCCTCCAAGTCGATGGCTGAAAAATGGGGAGGAATTGGAGAGTTTGTGGAAATAATTTCATATTTTGGTGAATGAATAAAAAAACAATAATGGTGTCTTTTCTGTAATTTCTCTTGGTCTTTGTTCTGCTTTATTTTACTTAAATTTATTAATCATTCAATTATTTTGGAGGATCATATTGTTTATCTGTGTTTTTGGATGAAATAAACTTTAACATTTGTTTGTGTGGGGAGAAGTCCCTGTAACTGGAATTTGAGATTGTTTAAGGGTTGTTGGGCACCATTTTGCAGAACCATGCCTCCTACTCATGCATTCATTATGTGAAGTGGCTAAAACATGGTGGAGAGTGAGTAGGAATGATGTATCATAATCTTTCTATGGCCATTTGTAGGAATGATCCACGAGTTGAAGGAGCACGCGTGTGGTAGGGAAACAACTCTATGTGCTTGTCATTAGTGAGTGGATGAACCATAGATTGTGGGGGGATGAAATTTAGAACTGAAGATTGAAGTTAGAAGTAGCAGTGAATTGGATGTTCACTGGTGTTGAAGGAATTTACTGTCATCATTTTGGACAGCAAGTTACTGTCACTATTTGGATGCCCTAAATATTCTTGTTTGTGTTGATTTAGAACCATTGGAGGAAAAAATATCTGTTTGAAGACTAGGCTCCATTTCTTGGAGATTTCATCCCCATATGATGGTCAATTATTTGATTGAGAGCCTATGACTGTTGTGAGTCGATTCAATTTGTAGGGTGTTGTCTGGTATTTAAATTTTCTATCATTTATAACATGACATTGTTGTAATTTTCCTCAGTTTGTTCTCCATTCCATCTCATTGTGTGACTATTGTAGACTTCTTGAAGTAGCCTCCCCATTATATTGGTATCAGAGCGAGACAAGGTTTTGCTGGGAAGTGTATGTCAGCAGAAGAATCATAGGCTGAAGTTGAGGCTCACACCATGCCTCCCAAAAGTATGAATCTAGATGCCATCAAGAAGATGATGGAGGAATTGCTGGAAGAGAAGTTGAGGGAGTTCAAGGGATCCAGTGACAAAGATAAGGAGAATGAGATGGAAGAAGGTGCTAGTGGAGATGAAGAGGAAAAACAACACCAAGATCTGCCTGCGGATTAGAAAGCATTTGTGAATGCTTTGAAATCAGTGAGGAGAGATTTTATTGATAGGATACCTACGTATGGAGGTAGTCTCAACAGTAAGGAATTGATTGAATGGATTGAAGAAATCACCAATCACTTCAAGTTGAATGAAGTTCCAAAGAATGACAGGATAAGGATCGCACAAGGAAAGCTGAGAGGATCTGCTCTCTCTGATGAAATTATGTTCAAGGAGAAAGGATACAGAATGGAAAGAGTCTAATTTATTCATGGGAAGTGATGAAGGAAAAAATCAAGGCACAATTTATGCCTACAGATTATGAGGTGCAATTTTTCAAGAAGCTAAAAAGCTTGAAGCAGCAGGAGATGGATGTGAATGCCTATACAGAGGAGTTCCATAGGCTGGCTCTCAAGACAAAGAAACAAGAGGAGGAACCAAAAAGAGTGGCCAAGTACTTGAATGGCCTAGGGATGAACACACAAGAGGATATTAGCCTCTTGACCCCAGATATAGTGGGGAAATGTTTTCATCTTGCTCTTAAAGTTGAAGAGGAAGGGTGAATAGCCCCAAGGAGATAGAAGTGGAAGGAATGACCGAGGTAGGGGAAAATTCAACAATAAAGGAAAATGCCAAAGGTCCTAAGGTGAGTCTAACCCTAGGGAACAGGCAGGTGACTCAAGTAGTAGAGGAGGCTACAGCGGAAGGGGATCTAATGTAAGAAGGTCTAATGGATTAGGGAGGAGATCTAGGTTCTCAGGAATGAAGTGCTACAATTATGATTAGTTGGGACACCCAAAGTATAAGTGTCCACAAAAGGCATCCACTTCCTAGAATAGTGAAAGGAGGGTCACTTATGTGTAGGAAGATAATGTGAGTATGAACTCACCAGAAGTTCAGTTGATGATAAAGGCTGAAGGAGAAAGTATCATGATAAGAAGAACACTCCTTAAAGAATCGATCAAGGAGGATACCACCCAAAGGAGGGATCTTTATCAAGTTCAATGCAAGGTAAAGGGAAAGTTGTGCAAGGTGATAATTGATTTGGGTTCCACAGATAATATCATATCATGTGAGGCTGTAAACAAATTGAAGTTGGAGAGACTTCCACATTCTTGTCCATATAAGGTTAGTTAGTTGAATAAGGGGAAACAAGAAGTTTTGAATGAGGAAGCTTGGGTAGAGTTAAACATAGGGGGATATAAGGATAAGATACTATGAGATATCCTGCCTATGCATGCTTTCCACCTCTTGTTGGGAAGACCTTGGAAATTTGATAAGAAGGCTCACCATGATGGTGAGAAGAAACCATACAGTTTTCAGAAGGATGGGGTAACATACATGCTGACTTTTGAAGGAGAAGAGAAAGGGGTTGGTCAAGTTGGTCCTAGTGTTTTTATGGTGGGTGAGAAAGAGTTCATTAATACTCAAGAAGAAGATGGAATAGGTTTTGCTTTGGTGATTAGGCCTAAGGAAGATAGGAAGAAGGAGGGTAGAACATCGGGCCTGAAGGAAGTTATGGAGATGTTGAACCAATACAAGGATATTATTGCTGATGTGTTTCTCGAGTATCTGCCACCAGTTAGAGACATAAGTCACCAGATTGATATTATTCCTGGAGTAGTGCTATCCAATAAGGCAATATATAAGATGACACTGCAACAGAATGAAGAGATAACAAGACAAGTGCAGGAGTTGCTTGACAAAGGACTAATAAGGAAGAGTGTTAGCCCATGTGTTGTACCCTCGGTTCTTTCTCCAAAGAAGGATGGTAAGTGGTGACTGTGTACCAATTCTAAGGCTATTAATAGGATAACTAGAAGATATAGATTTCCTATTCTTAGAATAAAAGATTTGTTGGATTGTTTGGGGGGAGCTTCATATTTTTATAAAATAGATCTCAAAAGTGGGTACCATTAAATAAGGATACGAGAGGGGGATGAATGGAAGACAACCTTTAAAAATAATGAAGGGTTGTATGAATAAATGGTTATGCCATTTGGTTTGTCTAATTCTCCTAGTATGTTTAAGCGACTAATGAATGAAGTTTTGCAAGACTTCATTGGAAAGTTTGTTGTTGTCTACCTTGATGAAATTTTGGTGCACAATAGGAATAAGGAAGGGCATTTGAATAATTTGAAGATGGTTTTACAAAGGCTACATGAACAACGGTTGAAGATAAAATTGGAGAAGTGTCACTTCTTGAAACAAGAGTTGGTGTATCTTAGATTTGTGATATCCAAGGGAGATCTGAAAATGGAACCATCTAAAGTGGAGGCCATCATTAATTGGCCAACACCAAGGGCTGCTAGAGAGGTTCGAAGTTTCCATGTCATGGCCACATTCTATAGGAAGTTCATAAGAAACTTTAGCAACATTTGTGCATTGATTTTGTACACCATCAAAGGAGGAGGTAAAATGAAGTTTGAGTGGAATAGTGCAGCAGATAAGAGTTTTGAGGAACTCAAGAAAAAGGTATCCAAGTATCATATTCTTGTTTTAGCAAAATTTAATAAATTTTTAATAATAGAATGTGATGCTAGTGGGTTTTC
Organism: Thuja plicata; assembly: GCA_018584345.1. NCBI lineage: Eukaryota > Viridiplantae > Streptophyta > Pinopsida > Cupressales > Cupressaceae > Thuja > Thuja plicata. The sequence goes on along the minus strand of MU223908.1, from coordinate 2,196,429 downwards.
TATAGGGGTTGTTCTTAGTCAAGAAGGTAGACCTGTTGCATTTTTAAGCGAGAAGCTGAATGAGACAAAGAATAAATTTTCTTATTATGATATAGAATTGTATGCCATGGTCTAGTAATTTAAAAAATGGAGGCACTATTTTTTGCCTAAGGATTTTATTGTGTATACTAACAACCATGCTCTTAGTTTCTTGAATGGATAGGAAAAAATCAACCATAGGCACATGAAGTGGGTTGAGAGTTTGCAGGCTTATACCTTTACGATCAAACATAAGAAAGGACAAGACAACAAGGTGGCTGATGCACTTATTAAAAGGGTGCTAACAACGCATGAAGTTTAGTTGCAAAGCATGGGAGTGGATGCATTGAAGCGAATGTATGCGGAAGATGCAGATTTCAAGGAAGAATTTGAGGTTTGCATGAAGTTAGAGGGTACTTTTCATTTTGATTTTTCAGAATTTATACTGCAAGATGGACTGTTGTTTAAGGGTAGCCAACTATGTATTACTAAGTGTTCTATGAAGGAGAATGTGATTATGGAGAAGCATTGTGGAGGTCTTGGTGGTCATTTTGGACTCAACAAGATGTTGAGTTAGTGCAAAGATTTTATTATTAGCCAAAGATGCAAACAAACATAAGGAAGTTTGTGGAAGGTTGTCTTATGTGTCAAAGGGCCAAGGGAGTGTCAAAAAATTCTAGAATTTATCAGCCTTTACCCATACCAAACAAACCTTGGGAGTGTTTGAGTATGGATTTTGTGATAGGGTTGCCAAGGACGAAGACAAGTTATGACAACATGTTTGTGGTGGTTGATAGATTCAACAAAATAGCTCATTTTACTCCATGTAAAACCACTAATGATGCTAGTTACATTACAGGGTTGTTCTTTAAAGAAATAGTTTAGATTCATGGCTTACCCTTGAGAATTCTATTTGACAGGGACAAGAAGTTTGTAGGTAACTTTTCGAGGACCTTGTGGAAGAAATTGGGCACAAATTTATCTTTCAGTTCTTCCTATCATCCTCAAATGGATGGGAAAATTGAGGTGGTTAATAGATCCTTAGGAAAACTTCTGAGATGTTTGACACAGGAACATGGAGGTAGTTGGGATGCCATCATACCTCAAGAAAAGTTTGCGTATAATGATTTTGTGAATAGAAGCACGAGCATGAGTTCTTTTGAAGTTATTTATGAGAGACATCCAATAGGAGTTTTTGAACTCAGGAATATGGATGGTTTGGAAAAGAGGAGTGGACATGCCAAATATTTTGCTAAAGCAATGGTGGAAGTGCATCAGCACATGAAAAAAACATTGCAGCAAAATAGCCTTAAGGTGAAGGCTAAGGCAGATTTGAAGAGAAGGAATGTGCAGTTCCAAATTGGGGATGTTGGTGTTTGAAACGATTTTATGCTTTAAAATATACCAATGTACCTAGATATTTATCTTAAAGAATGGTTAATTCCAAGTATGGGAACTCTGAAGTAATTGGACCAGCTATAGGGATAGGACTTCCCTCTACACTTTTGGTTCCGCAAGACCAAGGTGGGTACACCTAATCCATCTCAACATATAACAATTTGTAGCTTCCTCTGGATTTAAAAAAACAAAAAATCTTAATGAAAATATTTAATGAAAACCACTCACTCGCTAATTCTCATTTATCATGAAGAACATACAACAAAATAACAATGAAACTTTAAAGGATTCAGAGTTATTTTTATAATTGAAGAATATAGTCAAACCCAACCAAACAGGTATCAAAGTAGAAGATATTTATCTCAGACCAGTGCCTTATCCATTGTGCAATATCCTTTAGGCAGACATAGAAATACATAAATTAACTGATGTCAAAGATTCCAAGCCATAAACGCAATTATCCCAAACCCATACTTCTTATAAAATCCTGGTATTTACCAATATGAACCTGTTCTACTTAGAGCATTATTTAATTTGAGTCTAAATCAAAACTCAAAGATAAAAACACTTACAAAGATAATTTGTATGCTAATGAATTAGAAAATCCATAACTCATAAAATAAACACTGAAGGAGAGATTGAAATCATGATTCTTGTATTAAGTATAAGGAATCAAACTTCTGTATACAAATTGCAATTAGATATACCACTTCAATAATATGCTACATACCTTCAAATTTATTTATACTTATGACACTTATCTAATACCTCTACTATATTCCCTGACTAAAAACTTTACATATGCTTACAAAACTCAACTTTCCAGCCCTTTACCAATGATCTTGGGAATCCTTTTATAGAGGAGGATTGCAACAAGATACAAATCGATTGGACAAAGGACAAAGTATATGACTCACATAACAGAAAAACATACAAAAGAAGTGATAACCATTTTGTTACAAGATTCTTCTAAGTATTTTTTCATCTGACTACATGGTCCTTGCAACTGCTTCAAACTTATTTTGAGCTCGCCATATGGAGTTTGTTTCCTTGGTCTCCTGATGCAAAGATCTTTTGTATTCGTTGTCCATTTCAAAATGCTGGAGGACTGCCATCTGTTGAAAATCACAAAATATCCCTTTCCTCTTATTCACCTGTCTTATACCTATCTTCCAGGATGTGAACACCTCATCATTTGGCCAAGGGAAGTTAATGACTTCATCTTTCTTGCTGCTCAGTTCATCCCATTCTATCTTTATTCGTTCAACTTCTTTTTTCAAAAACCCAAAGAATGATTTGGCCTTTTCAATTATCTCCATAGGATGAACAAATAAAAGTGTGATTTCTAGGTTAATGATACGGTTAGTTCTTATTGACAATTATTCATCCATATCCATCATCCATCTGGCCTTCCTTTTTAGTTTTCCATCCTTTCTGAATAGGCTTGGGAATATCTCAAAACGGGCCTTTGAGTATTCTTTCCTTAGGGTATTGGCCCTTTTCTGAATGATACTTCTTATTATGTCCAAATCTATCAAATCCTTGAGACATTTATAAGTGGTCATTAATATAATATCAACATTTTCTTCCCTTTTGGATAAATAATAAAATTATTTTAATTCAGCCTTTCTTCCTTTCCAATTTTGCATAATTTGTTCCAACTTATCCCTGTCTTTTTCAAAAGAATTTAAAATGTTCATAACATTCTTCGTATTTATGTAAATAGAAGCAGGATCTACATTATCATCAAAGTGCATAATTTTACTTCTCACTTTATCCTCATATCTTTGTTGCACCAATGATTGTGCACTATGAAACTTTGCAATTTCTTCTTCCCAACTTTTCTTTACTCCTTCCAATCTAGTTCTTTCTGCTATCAATTTATCCTTTTCATAATTGAGCTCTATCTCTAAAATAGAGCTAGATGCAATAGGGGAAGGAGGAAATTTAATAATTGGAGTGGAAGAGGATGGTTGAGAAGGCTCTTGAGAAATCATCCTTTGAGGAGATGTCTGGATTGATTGTTGTCCTCCTAACTAAGCAATTATTCTATCCTTATCAATAGATTCTTTCTTCAGGTCATTGTAATATTTAAGAATCATTTCCATTTTAATCCTCATACTTTTATTTTCCTCATCATGTTTTTCTGCTACCTTCAAATTAAATTTTGCAGATTCTAGTGCTATGCCTGCTGCTTCCATCCATGTGGTTTTTTCAACTCTTCTTACTAGTAAACTGTCTGAATAATCAACTTGAGTGGCTTCACTCCTTTTATTTTCTTCTTTTTTCCTTAGCGATGAAATTACCAATGTAGCATGATCCTCACTGAACTTTACTCCCTCAATTTCTTGTTGAGATTCTTCCACGATGGTATGCATGGTTTTTTTCCTTCCTAACATCATAAAAAACTATAGCATCAACAATGTCCCATTCTGGAAGAATGAGGATTCCTTCTTTCTTGACTATTTCTCTTCCCTATTTAGGAGTGATCTTTTCAAATTTGGCTAACATTTCTTGTCTTACCTCAGCCTCAATTTCATTCTTGTCTCTAGTAGGCTGGTTCTCTTTCCTTTTTTGACACTTCTCCTTGAATTATTCAATGTGAATTCTCCACAAGATTTGTAAAAAGGCTCTAGCCTTTAAAAAGTTATCATCTGATAAGAATTCATCACTAACTTGATTTTTAATGGGATCAAGCTCTTTTCCAACAAATTCTTCTACTATCAGATCCATCTCAACATGTTTGGGATCCTTAGGTATCCCTTCTTGTAATTCTTGAGGTGTCACAAAAATCTATCCTGCACTTCCTATCTACAACAATTTCTCATCTATTACTTGCTCGTCCATGTGTAAAGGAGATTGAGAAGGGGATTAGACATTCTCCAATTACTTCCCTTATTCCTTTGTTCTTTGCCTCTTTGGGAGGGAACTAATCCTGAATTAATACTCATTGTCCTCTTACCTCTTGAGGTAGAAGCCTCCTTATTGTGTGTCTATATTTCAGCTTGGCCCCTATGGGATGTCTCCCTCTTTTGCATCACCATGTTGTATCCTTTCTTCTTACACAAAACATATATCCCTGGTGGGATGACCCTAGCATGTGTAGAGCTTCTTAAGATAGCTTTAGCCCTTTCTAGTTTTGCCTTCATCACAACTTCTTTCTTTTGATTCAATGTTTGCATAAAATCTTCAAAGAGCATCATCAATGAATCAATATTCTTCTCCCAAGGTTAGAAATCTTTCAAAGGATCATATCTTTTATCAAAACATTGCACAAAGTCTAGGGTCTTCTTATAGACCAACCATTTTTATTTCTTGATTTCCTATTCCTGCAGGTTTAATTCATTTATGATAATGTCCTTAGGAAAATTGAACTGGTGATCTAATGCTAAGCATCTTGTCCTCTTCCTAAACATATCACTTATGAATGCCTCAGTGTCAACACATCTTATTACTGAGGTTGTCAAGAGGATAAGGCTCAAAATATTTATGCAAATGTACCCAACCTTCTTTAGTGATAACAAACTAGTGTACACTTGTAATGGTGGGAAAAATGGTGCCTTTTCCCTTTCATGTTAAAGCCTCCTCCTGCAGTCCACCAATTTGCCTGATTATCTCAGCAATTCCCATTTAAAGAGGAACTTGATATGGGAGTACATATGGGGCACCTCTAAAACCATACACTTTGAAAACTATTGAAACAAGGTACAAAATAACATCACTCTAATTATGTACTATCTTAATACTTTGAGCAAATTGCTTTGGTCTTAATAGATTGAATAAAGCTTAGGGGATCCTAGGATTGTTATAAAATAATAAGTCTCTAAGCCTAGAAGCAAAACATCTGTCAAATGTGATGTAGCTGGCCTCTTTCCTATCCCATGATAAATCTATGCTCCATAATTGGACAAACATTTCTTCACCATCTTTGAATCTCATCAAATCCATCTCCTTCTCAAAATAATCAATTCCCTTAAATAAGAACATATGCATTAACATGTAATAATAGCCAAATGGTTTAGCTACATTTGCATTTCTAATGCCTATCAAACCATGGTGGATTAAATCAGCAACATAAGAAGAAAAATAACAAATAATGGCTAGATGTGGATGGAGGTTCTGCACCATCATGAATATACATTGAATGGGCATCTCATTTTCTTCATCATCTCTGAAGATGTGACTCAAAGAACTGTATATACGTGTGTCTTTTACATTGAAATAATCTAACTTGATTGGTTCTGGTATATTAGGTACTACCACAACCAAGCCTCCAATCTTATGAAAGAATTCTTATAATGGTCCATTTCTAGGGTAGTTTCTTTGAGCATTGTAAACCTTATTGAATGCATCAAAATCAATTTTATCTAGTTGATCAGAGGGTTCATTTAATTGAAAAACCTCTCATATTTCTTCAGTTGTAATGCTCATCATAACATTTTCATTTATGTCTTACAACCCTAGTCACATTATTATACTTTTCTGCCACTTGAATTAACAAATCAACATCCATGAATACTCCCAGGACTACTAATTTCCCCACATCAAATTGCCAGATGTTGCTATTAGGGGCAAAAGCATTTCTTTGACTGAAAGCTACTTTGTGTGTGTGTAAAATATTGCACCTGTTACCTGCGAAACAACACTAGATCATTATATTAGTGGGAAACATGATTAGAAGAGCATATAAAGCACTAAAATTGACCTATTTCTTTCTAACTAAGAAGAGTATGATAAGCAACATAATAGCCCTCAGATTATGCTACTATCAGTGACATATATGACTTAGCATGAAAGATTTGAGTTAAAACAAACTATTTAATCATTAAGCATGCATATTATCTCTAAAAATGAACATTATAACAATGCATGATAATAAAAACTAAATGAAACATGAAACTATCTAAATCCTAATAGCATAGAAATGCATTTTCAATCTAAAAATTAGGCTTATTTGTGCTAAAAAACCCCTTTTATTTATAGAATAAATGAGGAGAGAGAGGGCGATGAGGTTCATTAATGGAGTTGAAAAACTCATTAATGAAGTGTAAGAGGCATTAATGCCTTGGGCATTAATGAGGCATGGTGGAGGTAAATGCATTAAATGCTACATTAAATGTGAGCAATTAAGAGGCATGGGTAGGGGTACAAGTCAAGCTTGAGAAGGTGGACTTGAGGAAAGGAATCTTGAGATTCTTTGACTTTCTCAAGTGGGTTGAGTCCTTAATCACTCCTTAATGGAACGTGACAACATTAGGAGGTGGGTTAGGATAGAATTAGGATTAGAATTAGATTTAGCAAGGGTGAATGGCTTGGGATAGTTTCAAACCCAGAGTCAAAGTGGTTGAAGTGGGTTAGGTTAGGGTTTAGAGGAATATTAATGAAATGAATAAAACTTATTTAATTCATTCAAAAATAAGAATATTAATTATTTAAGCTTTTAATGGCTTTTTAATAATCAATAGGACTATAGCCAATTTAATTAAATTCATCAGGCTAGGGGAATGGGTCTCTTTTGCAAGTGAGCAATTGATTTAGGACTTTATTTAATTCCTTGTAAATTAATCATTTTAGCCATGTATTTGATTGATTTTGATTTTGGCTAAAAGTAATTAATTCAGTGATTTGATCACTTTAGGAGATTAAATTGATTTCAAAAGAAATATGCCAAGCAGTAATAGGGTTGTTTGAACATAATTAGGGGTATGATAACACTTAGGGAAAATAGGGTCTATAGTTAGAGCAGACCAAATCCAGGTGGTTACATTTGCCCCTCTTTGAATTGATGTGCGAGCAGAGCATTGATTCAAAGAAAGTTTAGGATATTGATTTTAGAAAGATTGAGAATTTCTCTCATGATCAAATGAAGTACTTGATGAGATCAGTCTTGCACTTGATCAAACTAAGCTGATAGAATTGACTTTGAACTTGGTTGTCATCCAAAGGTCAATAAAAGATCTTAAAGATACCAATTCTAAACTTGATTTTCATCCAAAGATTGATAATACTGATTCTGAACTTGGTTTTCATCCAAAAGTCAACATGAAGCTGCCAGGAGCTCAGTAAGAATCTTTTAAAATGAGGGAACACAAGATATCCAGCTTATGAGAACCAAAGCTTTCTATCCAACATTTTCGACTTAGTCAAGGAAACTGTCATGCCCCTAGTTGTTTGATAATGAAGTCATTTTTTATGCTGTTTCAAGCAAAAATTTGATTGATGATAGTGTGAACATGCCCCCTCGTGAACAAAATCGAAGGAAAAGAATAAAATCCCTCTGTTGAAATGATGTATCACTTGCATGGAATGAAGAAAGAATGGGGTAGAAGAAGTGAAAAAGGTGGTGTGTTTTAAGAGTAAACACACGGGAACCAAGTTAATCACACAAAAAATGTGAGTGGTGAGACTGATCAAATGACGTCAGACCAAGATTTATGATGAAATGTGCAATTTTGATGGATTTTCAGAATAAATGGATCAAATCTGCATTTTCAGGAGCTATCATAAAAATATTACTGTACTGCATAAAATACCTTAGGCACCTTCAATTTGGTTCTCGATTGATCAAAAAGAGAACAGAAATGGAGTTTCAGTTGCCTGGGAGGAGTTTTGGCACTTATAAATAGCTCAAAATACCAATATATATCTCAAAAATTACCATTTTACTATTCATTTTCACTCTTTCCCATAGTAAATCTGAGAGCTCTATAAAGAAGATGGTGGTCCCAGTTAGGAAGCATCATTTTGAGCTCAACCGTCGACATCAGCGCCTGACCGATTATGCACCTCCAGTAAGTACTCAGAAAACTACCCTGTGAATTTTGCAAATTTGAATTTCATGCATTTTTACAACTTTTAGATCCCTTTAGATTCTGGGTCACATCTGGGATTCCGGATCGCACCCTGCTAAACCCTCGTCGCATCCCATTTTTTCAGGATCACATCCTGCTTTCCCAAATTTTTGAGTCGCATTCAGGATTTCCTAGATCGCATCTGGTTACTTTATTTTTAGCTTAGTTTTAAGGTTGAAATTTATTATATGTCATAACCTGTCTGTTTAGGATCGTACCCCATTTTGGGGTTGCGTCCAGGATTTTTGAGATCACACCCCGTGTTCGCCATCGCATCCTATTTTTCCAGGATCACATCTGGTAAAAGAGATTGCACCCTGCCCTTCTAGGATCGCATCTCATTTTTGGACTTTGAAACTTATCCATTTTGAAATGTTTGTCTGCTACATACCCTGAATCACTGAGCTGGTCTCGATTCTGGATCTTTGTTGTAGATAGAACATTGATTTATCTTTTTATGTGCCAAACAAACATATTTTGAGGTAGTCACTTTTTGGGGTACATACCCAGGGCATGTGCTTGCCTTGTTTGGACTTTTATCAGATGATGAGAAGGAGACAGTGATCCATTGTGGATTATGATCCTTGATTGGTTTACTTGATATAGGGGTAATTCAGGGGTTGTTGACTACTCTTGCCAAGAGATGGCACTCAGAGCACAACACCTTCCATCTTCTGACCGGGGAGATTACAGTTACTCCTAAGGATGTATGGCGTATACTGCATGTTCTCATTATGGGCCACAAAGTGCGCTTTGAGACGAATTCTACCGTGGCAATTGGTGCAGCTCGTTGGTATTTCCAAGATGATACCATCGATCGGAGATACCTTCATGGGATTACATGTGCAATCATTATGATCGATTATCTGTGTATTTAGCAGGCTTGATTGGCGGCATCCTGATGCCAGATAGAGGACAACACGGGTTCCTCGTCAGATGGGTAGACATGTTGGAGCAGATGGTCATCCATAGATAGAGATTTGCATGGGGCAGCTGTATCCTAGCCCATATGTACATCGAGCTTCATGAGATTGTTTACCATTATACCCAGAGCATGACTGTGGGTATTTTGATTCTTCAGATCTGGGTGTGGGAGCACATCCTAGTGACACAACCCATAGTAGATAGGAAGCATTCACCTGAGTAGGCTTATGTATATATGTATACATGTCTCATTCAGCAGCCCCATATGGGCAAGGTATAGTACTGGCGATGACTCTTTGATGATATGACAGAGGTCGTCTAGCGTCCATACTTAAATTGTGAGGAGTGGACCTCAGATGCTAGATAGGCTCCATTTTTGTTCCAGAGAAGGTACCTTATTGGGAGGACCAGATATATAGTAGAGCGATTCATTCATACTCAAGTTTTGAGACAGTATGGCTGATGGTAGGGCAGGACATAGGACATCATTGTATATGCCAGGACTCGTGATGAGGCACCATTGTGGGGTGCCCAACTAATTTATGAGACCACCCACCAGGAGATCAGAGACATGGTTGGAGTAGATTGGGATCTCTGTCTTGATGTTGTAGATGTAGGCTACTTAGATGGGTACATAGTAGAGATGCTTCAACATCCATTTTCTTGATTCACAACGCCCGAGGAGCTCATTCCTCGTATAGAGGAGCCGATAGACTATGATCCTGATGATCATCTCACCAAAGGGAGAGGAGGATCCCAGAGAGATAGGGGTGATGACAGACATGGAGGGAGAGATGGTGGCAGAGATGGACATAGAGATGGGAGACATCCTCCTCCAGATGAGGGGGGTGATGGTGGATATGACAGGGGTGGTGGTGCTATGGGTGGCCATGCAGATGTAGCTAGTGGTAGTGCAGAGGGTCGACACACCCGATTTAGATTTGTTGCTCCCCGAATAGATCTAGGTCCTTTACTGATAGGGGAGCAACATAGACAATAGAGGCAGCCAGGCAGATCACAGGATAGGCCTTCTGGATAGGATTCAGGTAGGGGATCTGGTAGAGATGGGGATCCTCTGTCCCAGTGTGAGTAGGAGCGAGAGCAGCTCAGGGCACAAATCATAGCTTTAGAGGGTAGGCTTACTGCAGCTGAGTCCAGGATTACTAAATTAGATGCATTGCTCATAGATAGGGATAGACAACTAAAGCACCTTAGAGAAGAGCGAGATAGGCAGGGTGATATGCTGAGTGCAGAGAGATGCACAGGCTCAGATACCCACCCACCAGGGACAAAGAGCAGCTTATTACTTTGCCCTATACCATGCTGCAGTTCCAGAGGGCCAGAGAGAACTTTCATTTTCATGAGTAGCTCAACAGTCTGAGGGAGTGATGCCTCCTCCACCTCAATTTGTACCACCCCCACCTCCATTTGTACCACCTCCTCCTCCTCCAGATCAGGGAGAGGGGGGAAGCCAAAGCTGATACATATCTTTTTGTACTATTTTGTGAGATCATTTTGTATATCCAGAGCCCTGTGAGGACATTCTTTTGTACTCTGATACTCTTTGTGTAGACTTGTGCCATTTGATTTGTACCATGTTTTGAGATATATATCTGATGCAGATGTTTATGATTCTGACATGATTCCCGAGTTCTCTCTGCTTTGATAGATTTATTTTCACATGTGATTATATCTTATTCATATGATGAGTTAGATTTAGATGATGACATCATTTATGCATGTTTAATTTATCACTGATATAAATATGTTTCAAATGATACTATGTGAATATGCAAAACGTATTTTTTTTTGAGTTTTTCTTATTTAAAATGTATGGATGCACTTAGGATGTAGAAATGAAATGTAATGCATAAATGCTTTATTTTTTTATTTTCTTTCTGTCTCATTTTATGAATGCAAAATGTATGCTATGGATGTGCAACAATATAAATATCAGTAATAGTAAATGGATGTAATTAACTTGGATTTAGAAGAAGAAAATAGAAATCATTTTTGAGCTCAAATTTCTTATGCTTTTACTTCTTTTACAAATGCATCATGCAATCTCTAAATGCAGCTATATGCAGACTCTTAGGACTTGTCACCGATTTGTAGATATTTTTATCATCATTGGGCATTGGTTGGAATAGATACCACTTGATAGTACAACCATAACTAATACCCACTGATATTATGAAAGTATGAATACTATGTTTTATTGAGATGTCAGAAATAGATTTAGGCATCAAGGCATAGAAGCCAGGATAACAAAATAGTCACCTTCCTTTTAATATATCAAAATCTGTGTAAGGCAAGATAGTGGACCCACAATGACTTTGAAAATTCATATCCTTGGGTACATTATGCTTTGTATACCTTAGCAAGAATCTGAGGTAGAAAATAGACAAGGAAATTTTTTCAACCTCACCGTAGTTCACACATAACCAAGATCGAGATATATGCTGCTATCCACTCAGAGTGGAAACTCTTACCATAAACATCCAAGTTAGGTTAAATTTATAGGGTCATTTGGAACAATAACCATACACAAAAAAACCAAGAAAATGTTATGCCCCTATCCTTGCGAATCTTTGTCTTTGCGCAGACATCATGGAGTAACTTGGAAGGCATAACAACCATCAATTGTGAATCAATCAAATAAAATTCATAACTGCTTTAGATGTCCCCAGTAAAACATCATCAGGACATAAAAGAGGTATAATCAAACCAATATCAAACTATGTTTAAGTAGTATTTAAGAAATACTATTGATTTATTTTTCAATCACAGTATAGATTCATCAATCAAAAGTTTGGAATTCAAGAAATATGTGTATCATGTCTGTGTAACGTTCTTCCTGTTTGCAATCCGATGTAGATCGTAGGAACATCATTCATGTTTGTGCCATCCTTTTGTCATGAAAGGGATAGTTTGGTGAAAACATCGAGTATTAATGTGTCACGAGACAAAACATCCTATGATGACCTAGCAGATGTGACCTATCATACTAGAAAATATATCCTTAGTGCAAAATGACTTGATCCTAAGACAAAAATATAGACAAATCCCAAGCAAGGATAATACTTTCGTAATGAAACAGAGTCAGCTCTTAGTACAGGTGTAATCGTGAAGGCTTAGTATTGGTAATGCTTTGATAGATGGAGCGCAGAAACATAAGTGATGCCTAATTGCCAGGTTTTCACCACTCAGCAAGACCTTTTATTCTTTTTGCTACTAGGATTCCTATTTTACCAGGTTGTCATCAAGGCACTTTTCTCTTTTTCAATTTTTTTTGCTATTTTTGCTTTTCTTTTTTAATGTTTTTGTAGTACCAAGGCACCTGTTTGCCAGGTTTTCACCAAGGATACCTTTCTTCAGGATTTTTTTCACTATTTTTGGATTTATTTAGGATCAATTTTCTAAATGTTTTTGGTATTTTATGAGAACTATTTCACTGTACAGGCACTGCTAGCCGAACATCAAGCATAGAACCGCTTCAAATGTAGAGTATTGATAGGATTTGGAAGAATGTATCCCTCAGGTGTAGCTAGTTGATAAGCCCCAGTCCCAAAAGTAGCAGTGATAACATAAGGTCCCAGCCAATTAGGTTCAAATTTTCCCTTCTATTCTCTGTTGGGATGGTTCTTAGGATTATCCTTTAGGATGAGGTCCCCCACTTGACATTGGTGTGGTTTAACCTTTTTATTGTACCCCTTGGACATGCGTGCTTGGTACACTTTCAGATGATCGAATGCCTATTGCCTACTCTCATCAAGTAGGTCTAAAGAATTCACTCTATCGATGTGGTATTGCTCATCAGTAATAAGACCTTTTAAAGATATCCACAAAGATGTGATTTCAACCTCAATAGGTAAAACTATTTCATCACCATAGACTAAGGCAAATGGAGTGGCTCCAGTTGGTGTTCTGATGCTTGTTCTGTAGGCCCATAGTGCCAGATTTAGTTGTAGATGCTAGTCTCTGCCAGACTTACTTACAGTTCTATGTAGGATCTTAAGAACATTTTTATTAGATGCCTCAGCCTATCCATTACCTTGAGTGTAATAGATTGAGGAGCAATGTTGAGTAATGTGGAACTATTCACAAAGGTCATCAATGTATTCATTTTTAAATTGGCCCCCATTGTCTGTTACAATTGAAGAGGGTATCCCATATCTAAAGATAATGTAGTTCAGAATGAACATAGACACCTATTTTCCAGTGGCTTTGATTAGAAGCATGGCTTCGACCCACTTCATGAAATACTTGGTGGCCGTAATGATGAACTTGTGTCCATTGGAAGAATTGGGATATATTTGTCCAACCAAGTCAAAGGCCCATTGTTGAAATGGCCAATGTGTAATGAAAGGTATAAGTTCTCTGGCAGGAGCATGGATGAGATTTCCATGTGTTTGGAATTTATGGCTTGTTTTGGAAAACTAAATATCATCTTTTTCCATGGTAGGCTAGTAATAGCCTACTTTGAGTAGTTTCTTTTCTACTGAAAATTTGTTTGAATGTGATCCACATACACCTTCGTGGACTTATTTTAACAAGCGATCTGAATCTTCAAGTTCTAAACATTTAAGAAGCGTACCGTCAAGACCTTGTCGATATAAGTTATTAGTTATGAGGACATAATACGATGCTATCCTAATCAGGGCTCTTTTCTCATTTCTGGATAGATTATTGGGAATAGTTTGGTAAGTGAGGTAAGCAATGATATTAGCATACCGAGATTGGTCTGGGGTGTTCAAAGCACAAATTACTTGGTATTCAGGGGTATCAAAGGCATGATAAGATAGTTCTTCCACCAAGAAGTCATAGCAGAATCGATGTTCCTCCAGTTGTAACATGGACGCCAATGTAGCCATAGCATCTGTAGTATTGTTCTCTATTTTGGGTATCTGCTGGAATGTGGTGAAGACATAGTACTTCTTTAGGTCATCAACTAGTTGCTTGTAGGGTGTCAAATTCTCATCTTTTATCTAATAATCTCCATTGACTTGATTGATAATGAGCTGGGAGTCACCATACATGTGTAACTCTACAATCTTCCACTCCATGGTGAGCTTAAGATCGTTTACCAATGCTTCATATTTAGAAATGTTGTTCATGCATGGAAACATTAATTTGTAAGACTTGGGTATCTTGTAGCCCTGAGGAGTTATGAACATAACTCCTACTCCAGAGCCTTGTTGCATGAAAGAACCATCAAAGTACATCTTCCACAGGTACTCAGTTAGATGCATAATGGTCTCATAAGGAAATTCAATATTTAAAGGCTCATCATCTGGAAGTGGTGAATCAACTAGTTGATATGCGAGGACTTGTCCTTTAATATCCCTCCTGTCTACATACTCAATGTCGAATTCACTTAGAATGAGGACCCATTTTTCCAGATGCCCTATTAATGTTTCTTTTCTCAAAAGGTACTTTAGAGGATCAATCTTAGAAATGAGCCTTACTGTATGTGAGAGCATGTAGTGTCTCAATTTCTATGATGCGAAGACAATGGCTAAGCATGCATTCTCAATAATGTTGTAATTGAGCTCATAGGAGACTAGTGTTCTACTGATGTAGTAGATAGCTCTTTCTATCTTAGTTTCATCCTCTTGTGTGAGCAACACTCCTAGTGATGTAGCAGTAGCTGAAATATATAGGAGTAATGGCTTTCCATGAATAGGTGCCATAAGAATGGGAGGAGTAGCTAGTTACTCTTTTAATTCTTGGAAGTTGGCTTCATAGTGTTCATCCCATTTGAAGGTGACCCTTTATGTAGCAATTTGGTAAAGGGTTGCACTCTATCAGCAAGTTGTGACATGAACCTCTTGATTGACTGAAGTCTCCCTTGCAATATCCTCATTTGACTGATGTTGTGTGGAGGAGTCATCTCTAGAATAGATTTAACCTTTGTCGGGTCTACTTCAATTCCCTTCACTAAAACAATAAACCCTAGGAGCTTTCCTGATTGGACACCAAAGGCACATTTCTTTGGATTGAGCCTGAGTTGAAATTGCTCCATATGATCCAATATATTTCTTAAGTCATCAATGTGAGTGCTCTTTTCTTTTGATTTAGCTAAGGTGTCATCCACGTAATCTTCCATGTTTTTATGCATCATATCATGGAATATAGTAGTCATTTCTCTTTGATATGTAGCACCGACATTCTTTAACCCAAATGGCATGACGTTCTAGAAAAAGGTGCCCCATGCGCATGTAAATGCAGTTTTCTCTTGATCCTCAGAGGCATTTTTTATCTGATTATAACCTGAGAAACCATCCATTAATGAATACATTTGGTAGCCTTTTGTGAGGTCTATGATCATATCAATATTAAGAAGTGGGAAGTCATCCTTAGGACATGCCTTGTTTAAGTCTCTGAAATCTATACATATCTTGATAGATTTGTCAGATTTAGACACTGGGACCATATTGGAGATCCATCCTACGTAAGTAATGACTCTGATGAATCCAGCTTTCAACAATTTATCTAGCTTCACCTTTACTAGCAATGCAACATGAGGATGCATCTTTCTAAGTTTTTGTTTCACGGGCTTGATCCCGAGAGCTATAGATAAGTGGTGCATTATTAATTCAGGATCCATCCCAGGCATATCTGTATAAGACCATGCAAAGTTGATCTTTTTCTCTTTCAAGAACTCTGTGAACTGTGTCTTTTCCTCTTCTGTCAAAGATTGTGCTAGGTGTACTATTTGAGGAACTCTAGCTATGCCCAAATTAACTAGATGTGTTGGTTCTATCAGAACTGAAGATCATTCTTGAAAGTGCTCGGGGAGGATATCAAGAATCTCATCTTTTGGCACCTCTGAGAGGTTTTCACCATTAGATACATCTTTTGTTTTTATTATTTTAGGATCTGACACTGCCACAGTGTGGTTTTCACCGTCAGTTCCCTTTTTCTTTTTATTTTCAATTTTTGACTGAGAAACTTGACATCCTCCTATGAAATGTTCATGCTCCTTGCATTGGTGGAAGAAGGGTAGGGTTCACAAGCTTTTAGATAGCAATCCAAGGTGTAGTCACTGGGAAAGTTGAGTGTAGGAGTAAGATCCATACTAGTCCAATCAATTAGGTTGGGGTTTATCAAAGATAAGGAGTTGGACTTTGGGAAGGAAAACATCATGTTAGCATCAAGACTATTAACTGACATGACATGTCCTGTTAAGTTAAGTTCTTTGATGTTTAGATTAATAAGAGTCAGATCATCATAAAAATGGTCATTGTTAGTTATATGAGGACCAAACTCTAGTGACTCGTTAGTAGAAATTTCATCATCATCTCTCCGTAAAAGGAGGCTTCTTTCTTGTCACCTCTGAAGTTCTTCTAGACTTATGAGAACACCAGTCTCTCCATCAATGATCAGGGGAAGGAACTCTTCCTCTGCTTCAAGAATATCACTATTGTTGGGAGTAGTGTCAGAGTGTTCATTAGGTGCTGATGGAGCCACAAACATGTGAATCACATCTATTTAATTGTCCTTTGTGGTGAAAAATAGCTCATCCCACTCATAATCATGAGAGTCAGTTACTTCATCATGAGATCGGTTTAAGAATTTTGCAATAGTTATCTGATGTACTTGATTAGCCACCTGTGAATCAAAGTGTGGTAAATCAAGGACATGTGAAATTGTGACTAACTACCCCTAATTAGGATGTGAATCCTATTGTTGGGGTGTGCTCTTAGTAGCTGTTGCTATCACCAGTATCTTTGGATCATCTTCTATTGTGTCTCCTACCTCTTGAAGACGAGCTTGTGGTAGTAAAGGTATGTGAATATCTTGTGGTACCTCAAAGCTTGGTACATAGCACTCTCCTTGATAGTTGGGATTCTCTGTGCCAACATGTAATAATCTTTCAAAGGACCATTGTTCTAGTTCTATCTCCTCTATTTCATCACTCCCTTTGTCAAAGACCAGACTATCTTTTGAAGCAGGTTTGTCACATTCAGTATTAAAACCTAGTCCTATTTTGTCTCTAGTATTCTTGAACTCCATGTGTATAGGTTAAATAAGTCCTCTTCCTATGTCACTTAGAGGTCCTTTTCCTTTGTATCCCATTTTCTTGAGGAGATCATACCCTTTACCATACTGTTCTAGAGATATTTCGACATGTTTGACCTTGGCTTCCTTTGGTTCTCCTTTGTAAATCCAATCCAAGACTGCCTGGTCTTCTGTGCTATCTAAAGAAGATGTGGATGCCTTTACCATGCCAGTTGCTTTGTGTATTTCTGGCTCCTTGGATGCAGTAGGTGTGAATGCTGAGGAAGGTTTTCCATAGGATCTTGGTGACACCAGAAGTTTTGTCAGTAACGAAGTTAGGTCCAGCTTGTATTCTCCCATACCTGTTTCTTTAAGTTTTAAGGTTTTGCCAAAACTCTTCATAACCATATCTTTGGTAGTCTCAGGAGAAATCTCATCCATAGCCTCTTTGTTATGTGGAATCACACTGCCTACTTTAATATTGTTGCAAGTATAATTAGCATCCGTAGGAATTGTCACTTCCACCCCATTATGTGGGAACTTGATACACTAGTGATAAGTAGATGACACAGCTTGCATTTCATGAATCCATGGTCGCCCCAATAGGATATTGTAGGCCAGGGCTAGATCCAAAACTTGACATAAGATATTCCTCTCAATTGGTCTGACTCTCATGGGTAGAACAATAAGACCCTTAGAGGATCTTTCTTCCTCATCATAAGCTTTGATAGTTATTTTGCTTCTAGAGTCAATGGTCTATTCTGAGAGACCCAGTTTCCTAATTAGATTAAGTGTACAAATATTCAATCCTATGCCTCCATCTATCAATACGTGTCTAACACGGGATTTATGAATGAGGAATTCAATATGGAGGGGTTGATTATGTGGATGTGCCAATGATTTATCATCCTCTTCAGAAAAGGAGAGATAATGTGGCGCTGAGATGTGATTGACCATCGCTTGGAATTTGTCTATATCAAGGTCCTTTGGCACATTTGCGGCATGTACGACTTATTCCAGGATTTCCCTATGTACTGTGGATATTTTAAGCAACTCAAAAATGGAAATTTTAGTAGAGGTTCATTGTAATTGGTCCACCAAGTCATACTTTGCTGTAGGAATAGTAACCATGTGTTTTTCTAGTTTAGGGATAGTAACAATAGGAACCTTGGACGTTGATGTTTGTTTTGAGGTAGAATTGGGTCCTTTGATCATGACCTGTGCTTGAATCCGAGTCACTACATTCGATTGGAAAGAAACACCTTTGATTGTGACCACATTAATTGATTCAGTTTTAATGTCTAGCATATTGATCACGTTATCATTGTTGGAGTAGGTGTAGTTTACTTCATTACCTTTTCCTTTAGACGCTTCCCCTCTCTCGTAGTTAGGGAATGGTTTATTAAATGTTGTATGATCCTCATTGGTAGTGTGTCCTTCTACTTTGATATTTCCTCCTTCAATGAGGTCTTGAATAACATGCTTAAGCTTAAGGCAATTGTTAGTCTTGTGTCCCTTTTTTTTTGAAAGACACAGTAGGAATTATCATCCCACTACCTTGGTTTGACCGCTGGTTCCCATGGTTTGGAATCTGGGATTGTGAGAACTTTGTTGTCTAATAGTGTCTTCAAAATAGTCTCGAGAGGCTCTCCCAAAGGAGTGAATGTTCTTTGAGGTTTTAAAGTCCATGGTCGACCCTTGTTATTATGATTGTTTGCTTTGGGTACGGGGGTTGTTACCTTGGCATCTTTGCTTGCTTGCATGCTGTTAGCTATATTGAACACCTCAGGTTTATGACCAACATTGGATGCGTCTAGTGCACCATCGTTGACAACATTTTTGATTTGCTTCCACCATTTAGGCCTGGAGTTGGTGTTGTTAGATTTGTTTTCACTTTCAAAAGTGATCTCCCCCTTTTTGACCATAACTTCTTTGATACAGAGGGTGTTCTTAATCATCTTATCAAAGCTAGGGGAATCTTGCATTTGCAATGCGTAGTTCAATTTTGGTATCAAGTTATTGACAAAGATTTCCATCTTCTCAGATTCGGGAATGGCTCTTGAATACCATGCAAAGATTTTCCTCCACCTTTGTAGAAAGTGGGTAAAGGATTCGCCAGTCTTCTATTTAGTGTTGCATAGATCCATCATAGTCATGTCATGCTGGATATTATAGGAGTAATGTTGGATAAACTATTGTATTAACTCCTCAAAAGTTTTGACCTTGGGTGTAAGTTTTGAGAACCACTCTATGGCGTTGCCTCCTAGACTTCTAGGAAACAGTCACATGAGGTAAGTAGGTTCATGCATGTACTCTATGCTAAGAGAAAAAAACTCTCAAACATGGTCATGTGGATTGGTCTCTCCCGTATACTTGTCGTATTTTGGCCATGCCACATTGGGAGGGATTGGAACTATAGTGATACTCTTGTTGAAAGGAAATGGAAAAATAGAGTCCACAGAGTACTTTGTTGGGGGTTTGGCCTTCTCTTGCTTGAGAGTCGCAAGTTCCATTTGCATTAAGATAAGTTGTTTGGCTAGAATAGAAATAGGAGTTGGTACCTCCTTTTCCTTTAGTTGTTCCACATCATAATCCTTGGGTAATTTTACGCCAGTGGATGCTAAATGGAGAAAGTATTTCTCTTTATCCTCGTCAATCATCCTTTGTAGTATCTTGTGGAACCTCTTGATCTGTTTGAGTTTATCATACTCTTCTTCAGGGATGTCTTCCTCACTGCCCGATCCAAATGGAGGATGTTCAAATGTGGGTTCTTTGTCTTCATCGATATCTTCAGCTTTTGGTTTTTTCTATTGTCATATTTGTCAAAATCCTTACTCCATCCACTAGTGGACCTGTCTATTTTTGGAGAGTCTAGATTGAGTAGGGAATTGCGAGATGTTTCTCCTTGAAAGTGTGGTGATTTAGGAGGTACTTTCAATCCTTTAGACATGTACTTGTTGTGTCTTGTGTTAACCGTGTATCTATATCTCAACTTTGTCAAAGTTTCCCGATAGTGTTAGGCAGTATCTCAAATCATTCAAGTGAGTGTGTCTAGGTGGAATTATTGTTTGTATCTTGGTGGAAGTAAAGAATTCCAGTGTTAGAGGGTTAGAATGCCCTAATAGTGAGCTAGGAATCAAGTTGTTGTAAGAAGCGGATAGACCACACGTATTGAGATGTATAACAAAAAACTGACTGGACATGCAAGGTAGATGTCTGAAAAAGTATTTTGACACAGCGATAGGGAGACCATAAAAGACAACGGGGATAGACTAAAGAGCCAAAAGGGTATCCAAATCAACTGGATTTTCCTAAAAAACTATTCTACAAATGCCCACTGTCCTAGATGTGAGCTCCCAGATGCAAGCCAGGAAATATAGGATGCGAGCTACTGATGACCCTAGATGTGATATGGAACCCTAGATGCGATGATGTGCTGATCATATGCAAGCCAAGATGCTATATGCAAGCCAGGATACCAAAAATGATCTAGGAAATCTAGGATGGTATTTTCTGATGTCTCTGTGAGATTTGGTCAGCTTTGAAAAATTCATCTTGAAAGTGCGTGAAGTTCGTCTGATTGTAGATTTGAGTTCTGAGACCTGTCAGTAGGTGAAAAACATACGTGTAGACCTAGGATTGAAAGTTGTTTCTTGTTTGAAAATGTTATCTTTTTAATGATCTTTCAGTTACATCAAGCAATGTTGTATTGTTAGAGGGGTGAACAAACACATCTTTATGCCCTATTTTCTAGGTGGAGGATGAAAATCCTTGCTCATTGACTTAGGTACACACTCAAATGCTAATCAGAATACAACCATCACCAAGCACGCAATGGATCCAATCACGATACTGTATTAGCCGACTCCAAACGCAAGTGAGGGCACGATATGATGAGTGTCTTGGGGTAATTACTTTTTGCCTTGCACAAGGATTATCACCCTTTTAGGGGTGAATCAGGAATTCTTTCATTTTAAGTGTTGTTTATGATTGGGCAATCCGTTTGAAACCGTCCCCCATAGAATTTCACAAGGAAAAATTGAGGCGTATATCCCTATGAGTACTCAAATATGTGTAGTCTCACAAGAAATATTCAAGTGGCTCCACTCTAAACATACCCAAGCATGTTCAAGGAATGATGTCAAAATTCCAGGAACAAAACCGATTCTGTCTTCCGAGGCTTTAGCCTACGAGGAAGCAACTATTTATAGTGAGTTGGAAGGATTGGCGTAAAATTCGTCCTCACTTGGGTCATTCTCAGGAGATTTTTTCCTCAACCAGCATGCCCTCTACTATTAAATAAGTGTACAAAGGATTGGCGAGTGTAGGACATCTAGATTTCTGATTCCTCTAAAGAAGAAGAGCATACTCTCCTAATCCAGGTTGTTTTCTCCCAAAACAAAGTCAATCAAATAGTTCATTCCCTCAAGCAATGTTGTGCTCGATTTAAGATGTTCCTATTTTAGGGAAATAGAATGATTGAAAGTTTATTTGTGTTGTTCAATTTTTGCAATATTTAAATAATTTTCTTGTTCAGTTTATGATTCCAAAACTTAGACAATGAGTTTGTTCAATTAGCCCACAAATTTAGTGCTTTGATTTGTTCAATCTATGATTCCAAATGAATTAAACAATGTGAGTTTTCTTGTTCATTTACCCCCTAGATTCTTTCACAAGTGTTTAAAACAATGTCTGATTTTCCTTAAAAAGGAAAAGAGCATAGTAATCTAGTTGTTTTAAGACATGTTTGAGAAAATGGTATTTAAGTGTGAGAACTTTTGAAAAAGGGGTTAGAATGTGAAATCAGTTGAAAGCCCTGCAACCACACACGTTAGTATTATCATCTTCCAACTCTTTATCCGAGACCTGCAATCACTAGTTAGACTGTCAAAATGCCAAAGAAACACAACTGGTTAAGCGTTAGAGGTTAGAAAAAGAAGGGCACAAAAATCTCTACCAGATGCGATCCTAGAAATGCAGTATACGACACAAAAAACTAGATACGACTTTGTGTTACCCGTTGCGATAGTGTATTCCCTAGATGCGATCCTAAACTGAAAATGATCTGGGAAATCCCAGATGCAAGCCTAGATTTCTGCGGTGCGATGGCGTATCCCAGATGCGAGCCAGAATGACTAGAAATGACTTTAGACCTAAAAAATGGCAGGATAGATTAGTGAAAAATGGAGCAAAAATTAGGCCAAATCCAAAGTCGAGCCCCACGGTGGGCGCCATAAATGCGTGTGTAAAATATTGCACCTGTTACCTGTGACATAACACTTCAATAGATCATTATATTAGTGGGAAACATGATTAGAAGAGCATATAAAGCACTAAAATTGACCTATTGCTTTCTAACTAAGAAGAGTATGATAAGAAACATAATAGCCCTCAGATTATGCTACTATCAATGACATATACGACTTAGCATGAAAGATTTGAGTTAAAACAAACCATTTAATCATTAAGCATGCATATTATCTCTAAAAATGAACATTATAACAATGCATGATAATGAAAAACTAAATGAAACATGAAACTATCTAAATTCTAACAGCATAACAATGCATTTTCAATCTAAAAATTAGGCTTATTTGTGCTCAAAAACCCCTTCTATTTATAGAAGAAATGAGGAGAGAGAGGGGGACAAGGTTCATTAATGGAGTTGAAAAACTCATTAATGAAGTGTAAGAGGCATTAATGCCTTGGGCATTAATG
>MU223908.1:2145541-2166157 GCA_018584345.1 Thuja plicata | reverse complement strand
TGGCACTGCCGTTGCAATTTGGTACCAAATGTAGTAGTGCGCGCGTACATACGTACACATATACATACATGTGTATATATACACATATATACACACATATACACACATACATGTGTGTATATATACACACATATACACACACCATACACATGTGTGTATATATACACACATATACACACATACACATGTGTATATACATATACAAGTGTGTATTCATGTATACACATACACACATGTGTATATATATACACATACACACATGTGTGTGTATACACATATACACACATTTGTGTATACACATATACACACATTTGTGTACATATACACATGTATGTATATACACATACATGTGTGTATATATACACACATGCATATATACACACACACACACACACACACATCCTTGTAGCAATATAATATACATCTTTATAGTCGCGGATCCTGCGAAATATTAAATTTGCTTTTGTAAAAATTAGAATTAGAATTTGAAATTCCAATTCCACCTATTTAGGTGGAAGATGATATTCCCATTTTGGGGGCAAAATGAGAATTTCAGAATTCCAATTCCATTTTTTTCCATGGACCCAAACATGGAATTTGGCATTATCCAGGATTAGATAATGCCAATTCCAGTCCAATTCCTGCCCCCAAACGGGCCCTAAGGAAAGTGTCCTATGTCATTTGAGTTTGCACATTCTAAGATACTAAATTAACTATTAATAGAAATGGGTATTTCCTTTAGTCATCTATAGCTATGGTCATGCAACAAATGACTTAAATGATTTAGAATTTGTAACCACAGTAGAACAATAAAGGTCTTAATGTGGGGTGTATCTTTTGGTCTCACCGTGAATTCCATCTTCTAGTTCTACGAACTTATTACTCGCATTTGAATTCATGAAGCAATTGCATAATGATCAAATACAAAAGGGAAACCTCAGTAATATATTCTATGAAATCTTGCAAACATCGCATTCCTCTAGATGACATATCTAAACAAATTTCATACCTCGTTCATACCTCCATATTTCGCATGCACATCTACCAGTGCTTTGCCAACCATTATTTTTGACAAATGCACCTTCATTATGCTTTGATGGATTCCATTCCCTGTTCCAGGGATCCCATTATATTACAAAAGAAAATTACCCAACATGACTAGCCTTGAGTAAAGCATACTAATTGTTAAAACACACATTAAAGGTTAAAATAACTATTCTCAATACAAGAAATGACTATAGTAAACACCGTACTGAGTATATATTTATGTAAGATGAGTTTGAATCCTGCATATTAAGTTGAACCAATACAAACTTAAGGTAATTAATATGCCTCATTGATAGACATCCCAACCACATGGTTTTGGGCTATGGTATATCCTCTTGTAAGATTTGGGTTTATTTGGGATTTTTTGTTTATCGTTAATGCTTGTCTTTGGTGTTTATCATTCCTTGAGGTTTCCATCTTATTTGTTCACATGTTATTATTTGTCCCTTTATGTTCTATGGATTCAAGCTTTCTTTGATGTATAGTGTTCTTTCCTCTATTTGATTTATCATTATTTTCCTAATTGTTGAGGTCCTATCATGATTTATCGAAGCTTTTGTTAATCCATGTGAATTTCTCATCTAGGTATGCTATATGAATCTAACTATTATCATGATAGTCGTATACTTAGTTAGTTACCTCATTCTATTCTTAGACTTCCATTTTGGTGTAGGAATGGGAAGAGCAATTCTTTCATTTCCTAATAGAATATTTTTCCTTATTTAATCCCTCTCTCTATTTAAAATGTATCGTTAATGTTTATGAATCTTTAAGAAGCATCAAGTGAATAATCACTCTTTCCTCTAATGTGCATGAATAAGTTATGATAATTAATGTAATTACATATCTATATATCAAAGATTTATATATTTATTCTCCAAGGGACCTTCTTAGAGTGCTATATATTTTCTTGACTTATTTTAAGTTTTTATAGGGATTGATTTATCATTGTCATCTAGCACTAGGTATTAAATTGACCCCTTGAATGTTGTATTTTAATTAATATTATTAATTGATGTGTAATTTAATCAGTTATAGATAGGATTTAGATAGAAATGTAAGTTGTATTTTTACATTGTTCTATTGAATATGAATTAGAATACAGTTAGGAATCATATTTCTTGAAATAGGGAATTTTATCTTGATAATACTCATTGAGAGAGCCTTACACTAAATTTCTTTACATGTTATATTGTAATTTATGAGCTATAAGATGAGTTATAATTGGTGTCTTAGGATAAGTTAGTAATATAGACTTAGTGACGGTATGTGTACAAGTGAATGAATATGTTATATCTTTCCTTTATTTATTTTGTTAATAAGTATGATTGTATGTTAGGCATTTTAGTTAAAGAGTAAATAGAGGGTTTTTATGTTTCTTGTATTCTTACTATCTTGAATTGATTTTTATAATGTCAATATGTGTTTATGTTAACCGTCATGTGTTAATTTTGGGTGTTTGTTATTGTTATAGTAACATTATGATTATGACGACATTGTTAGTGATATTCTTGGTGTGGTTTGTTGTGCGTATTCATTTTCCTTGGTCTTGTGTTTTGGAGAAATGGAAATTATTGGTCCCCATAGTCATGTGTTTCTTTTGAGTCTTGTATTACTAAGGTAATATATTGTTTGAGGTGGTTTTATGTTCCTTTTGTAGTGGCGTGATTTTATTACTGATGTTATCATGGTATGAGTTGCTTCATTATTTCATGACGAACAACTTCTTGTAACGATTTCTAAGTTTTGGGGTTGGTTTTATATTTTGGTACGAGATGTATTGGGGGTTGTTCTAGTCCATGACCTAGATTGTACATTTTTAATATATTTGATGTTTTCAAGGCTAATTATTTTATATGCCTATTGATGATTTTATGTGGCTATTTGCCTTGATACGTTGATTTTGAGGCCCAAGTATGTATTTGAGGTCACAAGAGGGTTGTCTCTATTTTTTGATATTTTATGGTTGGTTGATGAGTGAACTATCCTATTTGATGTTTGGATCCAAAAGGGGGTTGCATGAGTTATGTTGTATCTGGTTTATTGCTTGAGATTAGGGAACCTAGAGATGTTCCTATGAGATTTTCATCATGAGACATTTATGATATGGATTTGATACCCCTTCTATTGTCTTTGCATATATGGATCATGTTGATTATTTCATGTATTTAATCTCCAAATTTTGTTTTGAGATTTCCTTGGAAAAGATGTAATTGTGAGGATCACTTTATGGTTAGTTGATTTGTTATGTTTTCTTTTAGTTTTCAGTTTGGGGCATAAGAGTGGTTTTCTAGGATTATTATTAGGGGAGTGGCTTGCAATGGGGGTTGGGACCCAAAGTGTTTGCCAAGGTAATCCATTGTGGGTAGATAACCCAATTATAACTTGATTAAAATTTTGGGTTGGGTTAAAACACTAAAAAAAATGATTTTGTTACCTCGCCCATGGCCATGAGAAATCTTGTGTGGACCATGGATGGTTGGAGAAGGCCAACTGTCAGTTGGTTTATTGTATGGAATGGAGTTGGAAGATTGGCTTCCTTGTCCTCATAAAAGGAATACCAGCTCCACACGATTCCTCACCTGGGGGTCAAGGTCCAAAGGGGTGACTTCCAGGGTAACCTAGGATAGTAGGGGGATTTGTGATGATACTCTCCTGCATGTGTCTCAGGATTTCATCCATTTAGCCTTGGGGGTTGTCTTTGGTATCATATGGTATCACGTGTTATCCCTTTTCTTTACCCTTGTGAATTCCTTATGTTACTCCTTGGTTTGGATGTTCCTTTGTTTGTTGCCTTGCATGTGTTTCTTGTGTGGTGTGGGAACTTATGTTATATTCTAGCTTGAGGGAGTGGACCGCAAGGTCTTATGTGGTTGGGTGGAAAATATTTTACCCATCAAGTATTTTTTAGAGTTTGATCATTATCTAGGATGGTCTTGCTTCTTCTTCTCTATGATCTCATGTTCTTGCGGCTAGATGGTTTGTATGATTCATTGTATCTTATTATATAGCTTAATATCGATGTATTGATGCAATATTTTAATCTCCTTGAAGAGGTCAATGTAAAATGAATATGTAAATTGGTTCTAGTTATTATTTGTAATTTTGTAAATGTAACATGTATCTCTAATTACTTGTGATGTAATGAAATAAGTAAAGATGTTGACATTGTTTTTTTATCACGTGTCTATATGTTATCTAGTTGCAATATTTAAATGAATTTGTTCATATTGTAAACTTGTTCATAGTTTCACGGTAGCCTAAGTGTATTATTTATGTATCTTATGTGTTGCTAGTACCGACGTCAGGAACCTAAGAGGGTCTTGCTATCTGATTAATGTTCAGTATTCATATTTGTATTTAATGTAATGATTCATTGGCGAGTTAATGATATTTGCCATTTTAATTTTAATGTAAGTTGTATTCTTGTTTAAAAAAAGAAATTGTTTGCCATTTCCTTAGATTTGAGTTGTCCTCTCGGGTTCCCTGGTGGGGTTACAATCTTACCTTGCATGAAATGTTTAACAACCTAGAAATAATGCCTACATGAGGGAACCCTGGTGCAACCTAACATATCTATATGCATTTCTAACATGAACATGTAAATGTCCTACTATAAAGATATGAAAGATAAACATATCACAATAATTTGTTAGGCACCGTTCGTTTATTTCAATAAAAACATGGCCTTTAGCTAGAGCACTTGAGAATATATTAGTAGATCCTAAAAAGAGGATCAACCTTCTCTATTAGCCCATATTCAACCTTCTCATAAGGTAAACCCAACACACACAAAGACGTGTAACTTTTTTCTTTAATAGAAGACAATTTAAGCAACCATGCATATGCTCTTAAAATTAACTCTTGTCTTTTCATGCAAATGATAATCATAATGATACTAAATGCATTCATTTCCTACTATGAAATCATGTAAAAATTTATGTTAGAACTTATTACTTTTCATGCATAAGAATAATGTGATCTTCATGATTCTTCATCCAATTTGATCTTCGAGTGTAAACTTCAAGCTATGTATCTTTCAAATGCATTGGCTATCTTTCAAATTTTTCTAACCAAGATCATATTTTTTATGACATAGGAATAAATATATTTCAGTCTTATAAAGATGTGTGTGTGTGTGTACATGGGTATATATACATATGCATATGCATGTAGGTGTATATTACCCCCCTCCTACACACACATACATGTATGCATATGGATGTATATTACCTTATGTGCATATACACACCCATATGTATATATATATACTCACATATACACACACATATGGGTGTATATTACCCTATGTGTATTCATTTCAAAAGAAATGACCAATTTAATGATTTCCTTTCTCATAAACAAATTTAATTTCATATTACATTAAAACATCTGAGATAACAATTTGAGAGAATCATTCTCTCTATCCAATACATACATACATACATACATACATATAGATATATAAGTATGTATGTATTGGGTATACACACACACACATATATATACATATAGATATATATATTTTATATATTGTTGATTTAAAAATCAAATTTATAAAGATAACAATATTTCATAATTTTCATGATATATAATAAATAAATACACACAGAGAGAGAGAGAGAGAGAGAGAGAGAGAGAGAGAGAGAGAGAGAGAGAGAGAGAGAGAGAGAGAGAGAGAGAGAGAGAGAGAGAGAGAGAGAGAGAGAGAGAGAGAGAGAGATGTGTGTGTTTGTGTATGTGTGTGTGATATATAATATATAATATATCACACACACACACACATACGTGTGTGTGTATGTGTGTGTGATATATAATATCATATATATATATATATATATGTGTGTGTGTGTGTGTGTGTGTGTGATATATAATATGTGTGTGTGTGTGTGTGTGTGCATATACATATTTGTATGTACATATGCATACACATGCACATGCACATGCACATGCACATACACATACACATACACATACACATACACATACACATACACATACACATACACATACACATACACATACACATACACATACACATGCACATGCACATGCACATGCACATGCACATGCACATGCACATGCACATACACATGCACATGCACATAATAATGGAAATAGTATAATGTAGAAATAATAATGGAATTAATATAATGTAGAAGATAGAAATCACTCAACACAAGAGATATTTGTAGGCCAATATGCCATGATATCCAATATATGCAAAAAACTAGTAAACCCTTGAGGTAGGGTAGCATCATACAATACTCCTTATGGAAGAAGTCACTCCATATTATATCTACATGAGATCCCAAATACCATATCATACTTCACACATAACTTACAATGATAATCATTTTCTTTGATACATACCTCCTATAAGGTAGGAAATAGTGTTCACTAGGATGTGTGGACAAACTAGAAAGCTTAGCCCTATCTCCTCTCACATTGGAAGAAAGTCTTAGAATGTGAAGTCAATTCTATCATTTTTGTTGTTATTGATGTCAACATATCCTATGCATAATTGTGGATTGATTGTTTTAGTGCTTTGGTAGAAACATGTGTCGGATGATGTGCTTCAAGTATTTACTCTTATATGTGTCGGTGTTGGTTCTATTTGTTGTGCAACATATTGTGGATCATTGGTTTGGTTTCCATCCTATCTTATAAGTGTTCATTGTGTTTCGGTCGAAGCATTTTTAATGTATAGATCCTATCCATTGGTACCAAAGATCTTGGTGATGGTGTAGCATCTTGTTATGTATAAGGCATGTTGTACTAGGCAAGGTGGTACATGTTTCATTCCTTACCATCATGATAATGTTTCATTGTGACCTATTTTAAATTGGATTAGGCCAAACTTGTTGTTGGCATGAGATGGTGTAAGAAAGTGATGAATTTACTTGTTGAAGTATGCATTCTTGCTCGCAAGTATATGTGAAGTGAATGTGAATCTGAAAAAGGAAGATATGTGTGTTAATGTATATGTGAATTGATGCAATTGGTAGCAAATTGTTATATCATTTTTGTATTGCAGAGTATTGGTGACAGTGAATTCAATGGTGCATTCACTTTCATTTCTTATATTCTAGCAGTGAGCTTATTTGTATTGGCAATGAGCCTATTTGTATTGGTAGTGAGCCTATTTGTATTGACAATGAGCCAAACAACAGTGAGAAAATTGATACTGAGCCCTTGTAAAAATCACCTTAACTGATGTTCATTTCAAGATAATTAGTTTCTCCATGGTTTTACCCAGTTTGGGTTTTTGTTGTTAAAAAAGTTTTCACCCTTGCCTAAGTGGGTGTTAATGACTTAGGCAACCTTATGAAACATGGAAACAATCTCCAAGTGTGGGACTTGAAATGTGAGATTGATTCTTCGGAGAAGGCCAACTTCCTTACAATTAGGATGCATCTAAAATAATCTTTGAGGGAAAATGGAGAAGGATATGCTGAAAGGGGAATGTAGTGATGCATTAGATTGAATATTAATGTACTCCTTCCAATAACTACTCGTAAGATTCAATAAAAACCACAAAATCATACTATTCCTATATTTATCAAACTCAGAATAATATGAAAGTTAAGAATCAATACGTCCCTATAAGGAATACAAGTATTCACCATATAAGATTGATAAATATAAATTAAAATACTCATATAGTAGATGATGAAATGCATCCAAATAATGAGGCAACAAATCTACACAAGCTATTTGGGTCAAGAATAGGTAAACAACATCAATTTTTATTGAATAAGGAAAAAATATGAATATAGAAGAGAACGCTGTAAAAGAACCAGAAAAAGAGATCCTAAAAGAATGTACATTTTTTTACCTTTTAAATATTTCAAGCATAACTCTGATTACACATGAAGTTCAAACCCTGACTCAAGGTTGAGTTGCAAAAAGAGAATAGATCATAAGAAAATCTGATCTCTACAAGTCAAAACTCAGAAGTGACAAGGAGGATGGTTGAATAAATGCCCCTAAAACATAAGAATGACCATCTCTTATAAGTACATGATGATTTCCTCTGATGGCATGAAGAACATGGCTTCAAGATTTATTTTCAATCAATAGATACAAAACCGCCAGAAGAACACCAGTAATCATAAATGAACACCGAATAGATGGAGGAAATCGACCAAGACTATACCACAGTAATGACATTATTGACTGAATTGACAAGAGTAGAAGAGTCATTGGGTGTAGTTGAGAGCATTAATGCTTCTATATTATATTTTATCTTCATTGGAAAGAGCTCCCCTGATGATATTTTCATGTTTCTTGGTGCTCAAAATGATCATTTTGATTGTTGAGGAAAGTTTCCCCGACAACCAACCTCCTCTACTGAGTGGATTGAGTTGTGTGTGAAATTTATCGATCATTGGGGAACAATAAGAAAATAATGCCGCTAACATCCCTCCACCTATCGACATTCAAAATTATTTTGGCAAGACAATAGACATGTTCCCCAATAGGGCTATCGGTATAACATCGCCCATCGGGCCAATCAATTTTGTCCCTATCGATAACCAAATTTTCCCTGATGAACCAACCTATCTTGGATATTAGCAAGAATTTTGCTAATGTAAACCCCATTAGTGAATGTGAAATGAAGTTATATCGAAGGTAGTCCAACCCAACCTTATTGATTAAAGTGGGCACATTGATGAAGCACTAAAATGTTATGCCAACTACACATTTATATTGATAACATGCATGTTGATGGAACAAGATGAATGTCACATAGACATTGGCCTTATTGATGAAAGTATAACTATCGATAAGACCCTAAAACTTTGGTACATCATGCAACTATGCCAAAAAATATCATCGATAAGATAAAAAGAAGTCTCATCGATGAACCCTGTTGATGAGAGAAGCACTTTAATGGGATGCTAAAACACTTCATTGACTACCCAAGCTACATCGACATTTGCCCATCGATGAAACAAGATATTCATCTCATCAAAACCTTCTATAGCCTCTCCATGATGAACTACACATGCTTGGAAAGACCTTTGCCAATGAGAACCCAAAGAGCGACCATTTTTGCAAGATCCAAAGATGTCTTGCCAAAAACATTACACATTTGAGAAGCCCAGACTGCATATAAACAAGAATTTTTCTAATACCACCATCATGGTAAATTGATCCATCAGGATGCCACTTTTTCCTTTGTCTAACAATTGTTGCTACTCCAATTAAACTCATTGGTGAAACAAGGAACACATTACCCTTATATTTGCTTCCTCAACCTGATGAACATTTGGTTAAGAATTTTAGGTAGACAATGGGAATATCTCCCCAAAATCTAGCCCTAGACTCTTGTAGAAGCATTATATGCTTATTTCAATGAAATATGAGGAATGTGAACCACCAAAATCTCTATCCTAAAGTGTCCCTCACTGATTTTAGCTCTTAAATCTTTCTCAACCAAATATAGGTGATGGAAACTAACACAAAGGGTTAATGATGATAGAAAAGGTCAACATTTTGGTGACCTAAGGGGATACTTGCATGCTAAGTATTAAGATCAATAGAATAGAAATCCATTGGTCATGGATTCACATTAAAGAAAAAAGGAAAAGAGACATATTTTGATACAACCTTTTCAATATCCTCTCTGCAACTTCCTGTAACTAAACAAAAACATTAAAAATGCCATTTTCATGAAATAGTTATGTCTATGCACTTATTGGAAAGAAAAACATCTACTTTACTACATACAAAATCTTAAATTTGTTTAAAATCAAAGCTTAAGATGAATGCCATTGACTGGGATTGGAAGAACTTCACCATCAGGCCTAGATGACTAAAAAGCATTGGCCTCTTTGCAACTGGTAATGATATATGGGCCACTCCAAATAGCATAAAATTTAGAATGTTTACCTATTTTAGCTCTATATGCATCCCACTTGAGGACAAGATCACCTTATTTAAAAACTCTAATATTATTCTTTTTGTTAAAACTTCTTTTGACCAATTGTTGATGTATCTCAAGTGTATGCATAAATTCTTGTCTTTTTTCTTCCAATTCCATTATTTAATCCAATCTAACTATCATAGAATTACCTTCAGCTAACTCCAATTGATGAGCTAACTCAAGAGATAGGAACTCAAGTGAAAGAGGAAACCTTTCTTCTCTTCCATATACTAACATGAAAGATGAGTTGAAAATTGCTCTCTTTGGTGTAATTTTGTCAGCCCATAAGGCTGCCCTTAATTATGTATGCTAAGACCTCTCATTATCTACAATTATCCTTTTGATTATCCTGATGAGGTTCTTGTTTAATGACTTAGCTAGACCATTCCCTTGGGGATAATAATTTGAAGAGGTCTTCAAATATATTCCATGTTCAACTGCCCAAGAGATTATATGAGTTCCAACAAAAGACACATCATTATTTGATATGATGGTTGAAGGGGTACCAAATATAGTAACATTCCATCAAGGAATTCAATCATATAAGTTTTCATGGCATCTTTCAAGGCTGATGCCTCTATCCACCTAGTAAAATAATCTGTGGCTGCCAAAATCTATTTGTGACCAGAACTGGAGAGAGGGTTTATCAGAGGAATAAAATCCAAAACCCATTGTGCAAAAGGATGGTTTTATTGAAAAGTGACCACTTGAAGGGGCATCATGAAGATCTTCTATCAACCTATTAATTTGATTTGTATTGATACATCTTAGTAGGACCTCATTGGAATATTTTCTGAATAATATACCATCCACCAAGGCATAAGGAATGGACTGTAATATGAGCTATCCCCTTTTAGATTTTTTAGGCCTTATGGATATCTTCTCTCTACCAAGAAGGTAGTCATGTCATATAACCAATCATTTTGATTTCCATTCTCAGTTGGTTGCTCACCTTGCAATAAGAGGGCAACCTCCTTAGGCATCTCAAAAGATGAGACAATTTTATCACATAGGCCTTTGCCTCTTATGAGCTTGGTGATCTTGATTTCAAGGTCATAATCCACAAATTTGGTGATCCATCCATCTCTCTTCTCATTTATGTCCTTATTTAAAAGGAAGTCCTTTTCACTTTCATGTGGAACCAAAGGCCGAATCTTGTTGTTAGATAGTAGAAGCCTAAAATTTTATAGAGCTCTTATGATAGAAAGAACTTTCCTTTCCAAATATATATATCTACCTTCATATTCTTTAAGCCTTTCACTGAAGAAATCAATGGGCTACTCTAGATTTTCTTTATTTAGTTGTGTCAAGAAAACTTATATACTTTATTCTCCTCCAAGAGTATAGAGGATAAAATACTTGTCAAAAATTAGGATTAACAAGAGTAGGAGTAGATGCAATTATTATTTTAATCTCCTCAAAACTTGCCTTTCCCTCCTCCATATATATGAATTCTATATTCTTCTTCAGCATAGTTGTAAGAGGTTAAATCATAGTAGAGATGTTAGGAATGAACCTTCTTACAAAATTTATTATACCAAGGAAACTTTGTAGTCCTTTCTTGTGACTAGGAAGTGGAAGAGAAAGAATAACCTCCATTCTCTTTGGACCTATGATCAAGCCATCCTATGATACAATATGTCCTAAAAGATTTTCTTGATTAGTAGAAAACACACATTTTCTTGGATTCAATGACACACCATACTCTTTGCATTTGATAAATACTTACCTTAAATGATCAAAGTGATATGTTGCATGCTTGGAGTAGACAGTTATATCATCAAGATATATTAGCACAAATTCTGCTAATACACCCTTAAAGGCCATCTTCATTGCCTTTTGGAATATAGCACCTGCATTAGTTAGCCCAAATGACATTTTACTATAAGTATAGGTGTCCCATTTAGTATTGAATGTTGTCTTATATTGGTCTAATTCCTAGACTATGATTTGGTTATAACATGAATATCCATCTAGAAAAGAAAACCTCTTTGAACCACTAAATTTAGACAAGATCTACTCCATGGAAGGAAAGGTATGGTGATATTTAAGAGAAGCCTTATTTATATTTGTAAAGTCCACACATAACTTGAGTTCTCCATTCTTCTTCCTGATGAGAATAATATTATCTATCCAAGAGGAGTGCTTAATAGGAAATATAATATTAGTCTCTATAAGTTTGGATAGCTCCTTTCTCATTAAGGGTTCAATCTTAAGATTGAATGGTCTCTATTTTTTGTCTAATTGGTTTTGCATCAACATTTAATTCTATGGTATGTTGAGACAAGCTTGGATCAAAAACCTTTAAGTCTTCATATATCAAAGCAATAACATCATTGAATTATTGACATAAATTAACAAAAACTTCTTATTTAGTCTTAGAGCATACCTTTCCAAAATTAAGAGTCCTTCCATCAACAGTGGTGACAGGTCTGTAGTCATCCTTCCTTGCCGCTAGATTAAGACCTTTGTTCCTTGCTTGATAATCAGATTTAGAGATAACCTTCAAGGTGACTAAACCTTTATGTAATTAAGCCTCATAATATGATCTCCATATTGTATTTGTAGCTTAGACTAATTTTTAGTAGAGAACTCTGCTTCATGTTGTAGAAAATTGACAATTTGCAAATCAGAATAAAAAACTTGCCAATTCGTACAATTGTCTGGGATAACAGACCTTACAACAAGTCTAATATGTTGTTCCATCACTTCTGCAATGTGCTCTGGTATGTCATAATGAGCACCAACTGTTGCAAGTCTATCATCATTTTTGTTTTGATTTCTAGGAACATTTTGAATGTTGAAAGCTTGAAAGGCCTCAAGTAGATCCCAAACTCTGTGTTTGTATGATTTGAGGAGGTTGTTCTTTGTAACATTCCAATTTCTAATCTGATTTACAACCAACTCACTATCTCCAAAGACTTGTAAGGATTTTATACATTTTCTTTGTGCAAGTTGGTGTAGAAACCTAAAAATGGCCTATTGCTCTAATGCAATGACATTACTAATATTCCTCTTTAATTTATTTAGTAATCTTTATTATTTAATAAATTGTATCTTTCTACCTTATTCTAAGATCAAAATCATCATTTCCCTTTAATTTTAGAATTAAGTAGTTTTTATTAATTACTTTAATTATTCAATGTATAATCAATATATCATCACCTATTCGTCTACAAAATAACTAAATAATTAAACATTATTTAATTATTCCTCGTCTCCTTTTAATTAATTAAATAAATAAATTTAATTAATGTTCCCCTTAACTAATTCTTACATTTATGTAATTAAATTATATTTATTTAATTTAACTGATTATCCCCCTCTCATGATTAAATAAATTATACTTATTAAACTAATTATCCCCCTCTCATGATTAAATAAATTATATTTATTTAATTAAACTAATAATTCCCCTCATAAATAAATAAGTAATTATTTATTTATAAAACATCCCCACATGTGCAAATAAATAATTTATTATTTATTTAAATCATAATTGTCCTCTTAAATTCCTAACTCACACTCATTTTGAGTTAGCTTCTCAATCATAATTCCTTCCTCCACAATTCTCTCTCCTAGCTATTTAATCCACATTGTTAATTCCTCCCCCAACAATTAGTTAAGTCTTCAGTCAATTCTGTCTTCTAATCCATGCAATCAGTTAACTCATCCATACCATTTGTTAACTCACTAATCTATTCAAGTCATCTCACCAATCTATTTGGTGACAGGTCAATCAATCCTCTAATCATGACAATCAAGCAGAGTTGAACTCCTACTCACTTTGAGTTCAACTCCTCAATCATAGCCAATCAGTCCTTCAATCATGGATAATTGGTTGAAACCCCTAAAATCTTATAAACAAAGAGCCAAACCTTTGATTTTGGTAACCATAATTTCTTCTTCTTCTTCTTCTTCTTCTTCTTCTTCTTCTTCTTCTTGGAGTGTACAATTTATGTTTATGTGGCTAGGTGTATAGGTCTCTTTTTGATCGAGAGACAATAAATATGCTTTTATGGAAGCCTTTGTTCCATATTTGGTCCTAAATAACATGTTGGACCAATCAGATGCAATATATCAACCTATCTTGGCATTGAAGTCCAAAGAAAGGAAAAGGGAAAAGTTTGGAGGGAGATCAATGATTGATATGACTTGTATGACAATGCAACTAGGGCATGCATGAAAGGCTAATTTGATATATTTTAATACTCCTACTATTTGGATAGAAGTACCATCCAATTGGACAATCCCTTTAGTCATAGGCTCATATTTAATACCTAGAAGGTCAACTACCTTCTTTGGCATGACTGAGCTACTAACTCCTGAGTCTATCATACAAGTGTGAACTAGTTTATCTCCAATAATTAAAGAGAGATAAAAATGGGAAGGTTTGTCTTTCTTAATTATATTTTCCTCCTTTATAGGTTTCATAAGACTTATTTCTTCATTTTATGTTCCATTTGTTGTTTTTGATCCTTCTTGAATATTTATTGTCTTCAAATCTTCCTGTATTAATTCCAACTATGGTGGAATTGAGACGACATCCCACATAGAAATATACATGCTAGTATTCTTCATCCGATCTAAAATATTCAAGGGGACATGACTTGATTTGGTAGGAAACTTAGCAACAATAGAATCTAATTTTTGAAATGGGGCAACTTGAGGCTCCTTTGGCTTCTTGTTGCTCTAATGTGTATTCTAATTTTGTAATGGGGAAGCAACATCATGTTGTATATATGTTGATAAAATATGTGTAGATGCTTCTAAAGTTGAGTCTCGGTTGGAAGGAGAAGGTGAAACACTATCCATTGCTCTTTTTTTCCTCCTAGTATTATGGGCTATGCCATAATTTCTTCATGGTTGATACCACAACAATCCCCTTTTGCCAATTCATAAGAGAAAAATCCCCTTGTCATTGGGATTGAAATCTAACACTGGACTGATTTATATCACATTGTTGTCCTAACATTGTTCATTACACTTGTATGGTTATAGATTGAGAAGAATATTCCCTTTGGAAAACACACTGATCACAATAAATAATGCCAGTAGCACACCACTCTTGCCCTTGAGAAAGATTGTTTTGTGTAGGGGAAAGAGTCCTTTTTGTATTTGTATTTGTATTTGAGGGGGCAATACTACTCAAAATCCTATTTTGGTTCCATGAACCTTATCCTTGGTTTTGTAGCCTATTGAATGAATAATTTTGAGTATGAGGCTGATAAGGTCTAGTACCTTGAGATTTTTGCCTCTCTAGAGTCACCACCTTATTTCCAATGCTCTACATTTCATGGCTGACATCTTGCAATCCAAGACTAAAATAATGTTTGATGGATTTTTTCTCTTGCATCATACTTTGCATCATGGTTTTGATCTCCTCTAACTCTTTAGGAGATGTGGAAGTTTGTGGAATAATAATCACAGGTTGACTTGTAGTTGTCATAGGAATAGGAACCACTGTAGGTTTATGTGTAGGCATATCTAGAAATAAAGGCATTGGTGGCCTCGAAGCTAACTTCCCTAGTTGAATTAGGCTATTCCCTACCCTTATAGATACATCATATGTGGCTGGTAAAGTATCTCCACCCATTGTTTGAAATTTAGTAGAAATATCACTGCTAAAAGCTCTGAGATAATGCAAAAAAGGCATTAAGAGGAGAAGGCTTCACTAAAGTAGGAATTTTATCCCATGTATTTTGGAATCTATAATTAAAATCTGTCATTAATTCATGGGGTGCTCTTTTGATTGTGGTAAGCTTCTCTAAAAGTGATAGATGGTCACTTTTATCCTCAAAATGCTTGCATAACCTTTCACATAACTCATCCCAATTGTGGATGAAGTTATGTGACAATCCTTTATTCCACTACAAGTCTTTTCCTTTTAATGATGAAGCTAAAAGTCTGACAACAATATCATCCTCTGTAATACCATAGATATTGCAGATATTTGAAAATTCTTGAATGTGTTCCATTGAAGAAATGAAAGTTTCATCAGTGAAGTCTAGTAAAATATTAAGTGTAGACACTGGTATATCATTCCTTTGGGCTAATATGAGAGGACTGCCACCATTAAAAGTGGAAAAAATTTGATTTCTGGGGATAACAATATGGAATAATGATCTATTCAATTGAAAATATGGTACCCTAGGTTGTGTTCTTATCATAGGAGGGGTAGAAAGGGATCTAGATGGTGTAGGTGCTGCTTCTAAACCCCTAACTGGTGATAGATAAAGTATATTTATTCTTCTTATAGAACTTGAATGGGAGTTAAACAAACTAAAAATTACCTCTAGAAGATGCCCCTATTTGAATAGTAGACATAAATTGTAGCAATCTAGTCTGAGAATTGAGATATAGAGATGGAGTCACAAAGTCCTTGAATTTGTGCTTCTTGAAGGCTAAAATTCTAAGAGAAGCACTATTTCCTCAACATAAAATTTGAAATCCTTTGTTTGATTAGTAAACCATTTGGCTTCTTCTTTTTGTAAGTGTGAATGTAGTCCCACAAGGCATGCCAAAATTTTTTTTTCACAATATTTTGCACCCTTTCCTAGGTGAGTGTTAATGACTTAGGAAAACTTTTGAAACATGGAAACAATCTCCAAGTGTGGGACTTGAAATGTGAGATTGAGTCTCCAGAGAAGGATGACTTCCTTACAATCAGGATGCATCTAAACTAAGCTTTGAGAGAAAATGGAGAAGGATACGCTAAAATAGAAATGCATTGATGCACCAGAATGAATATTGATATACTCATTCCAATAATAACTCTTAAACTTCAATAAAGACCAAAAAATCACACTATTCCCTATATTTATCAACCTCATAGCAATACAAAATTTAAGAATCAATACAACCCTATGAGGAATACAAGTATTCACCACATTAGATTGATCAACCTAAAATTAACATACTCATATAGTACTAAAAATGATGAAATACATCCAAATAATGAGGCATAAAATATGTACACAAGATATTTGGGTCAAGAATAGGTAAACAACAACAATTTTTATTGAATAAGGATAAAATACTATTACAGAAGAGAACTCTGTAAAGAACCAGAAAAAGAGATCATGAAAGAATTCACATTTTTTCCATTTAAAGAGTTTGGGAATAACTCTGATTACACATGAAGTTCAAACCATGAATTAGGGTAAGAGAAATGAAAGAAGAACTTGATCAGATAGAGAAGAATAAGATTTGGGAGCTTGTTCCCAGACCAGTTGATAATAATATGATTGGTACAAAATGGGTTTTCACAACAAACTAGATGAAAATGGTAAGGCAATAAGAAACAAGGCAAGATTGGTTTGCAAGGGCTATACTCAGATTGAAGGAATTTATTTTGATGAGACTTATGCCACTATTTCCTAGATGGAGGTGATTCAAACATTTTTAAAATTTTCAACATTTAAAAACTTCAAGGTTTATCACATGGATGTTAATTAAGCATTTCTGAATAGAGAAATGAAGGAAGAATTTTACATCGAACAACCAAAAGGTTTTAAGTCTGGAAAGGACCTAGATGGTGTGTGCAAGTTGAAGAAAGAATTGTATGGATTGAAGTAGGCACCTAGGGCCTGGTATGGAAGATTATATAAGTACCTGATTGGAAAAGGATTTTAGAAAGGATCAACTGATAGAAATTTATATTATAAGATTTATTCAGATCAGATTTTGATTATTGTGGTTTATGTTGATCACATCTTTTGGAGGAAAAGATGATTTGTGTGAGAACTTTGAAGAGGAAATGAAGAAAGAATTTGAGATGTCTATGATTTCTGAGTTGAATTTCTTTCTTGGATTGTAGGTAAATCAAAATAGTAAAGGAATTTTCATTTCTTAGTCCAAGTATGTTAAAGAGGTGTTGAAGAAGTGTGGTTTGGAGAATTCTAAACTGGTATGTATTTTTGTTGTTATCGAATGTAAGTTGACAAAAGAAGATGATTCACAGAAGGCTGGTGTAAATAAGTACATATAAATGATTGGTGGATTGTTGTATTGGACTTCTACTAGACTAGATATTAAGTGTGTAGTATGTTTGGTAGCAATATTTCAGCAAGAACCAAAAGAGTCACATGTTATGGTAGTAAAGAGAATTTTTAGATATTTGTAGGGTATACAAGAGTTTGGATTATGGTATCCAAAAGGTTCATATTTTACTTTGAAACTTATACTGATGTTGATTGTGCCAAATGTATGGATAGCTGATGAAGGACTAGTGGTGGAACTTATTTCCTTGCCACATAGTTGGTTGGTTGGTCAGGCAAGAAGAAGGATTCTATAACATTATCAGCTGTTGAATAAGAATACATTGCAACATACTCATGATGTACTCAGGTATTATGGATGAAACAAAATTTGGAGGATATAGGGATAACTTATGATGAACCAATTTCAATCATATGTGATAATACCAATGTTATAAACATTTCAAAGAATCCATTACAACATTCCATGACAAAACATATATACATATCGAATATCACTTCTTTAGAGAGAAGGTATTGGAGAAGGAGGCTAAACTTGAGTACAAAGGATCATATTGCAAATATTTTAACAAAAAAATTGTGCAAGGATACTTTTGAGTATCGTAGGGGGAAGCTAAGAATTCTACCCCTTCCTAGTGTTTAGTAATGCACCTATGTATGCATTGGTCTAGTGCATTTCATGCTTATTATTTTTGGATCAATTCTTGATAGCTTCCTCTCAGGGGGAGCAAAGTAAGTCAGTAAGGGGGAGTTTGGCCCTTTGTCATTTTTCTCAAAGGAGGAGAAGGACAAAAAAACTTTGATGTTGATATCTTTTGACAAAGAGTTGTTTGATTTGTTATTGATGGATGTTTCCATCAATGACAAAGGAGAAGATTATTAGAATGTGAAGTTTATGATATAATTATTGTTGTCATTAATATCAACATATCATATGCATAGTTGTAGATTGGTTGTTTTAGTGATTTGGTAGAAGTATGCACTAGATGGTGTGATTCAAGTATTTACCCTCATCTGTGTCGGTGTTGCTTCCATTTGTTGTGCAACATATTGTGGATCGTTGGTTTGGTTTTGGTCCTATCTTAGAAGTTTTTGTTGTGTTTTGGTTAACGAATTTTTAATGTATAGATCCTATCCATTGGTACGGAGATCTTGGTGATGGTGTAGGGTATTTTTATGTGCAAGGCATGTTGTATTGAGAAACATGGTCCACGTTTCTTTCCTTACCACCCTGGGAAGGTTTTGATGTGACCTATTTCAAATTGGATTAGGATGACCTTGTTTTTGGCATGAGATGGTATAAGAAAGTGATGAATTTACTTATTGAAGTATGCATTCTTGCTCACAAGTAAATGTGAAGTGAATATGAATTTGATAAAGGAAGATCTATGTGTTAATGCATATGCAATTTGATGTAATCAATAGCAGACTATTATATTATTTTTGTATTGCAGAGTATCAATGATAATGACTTCAGTGGTGGATTCAACTTTCATTTCTTATATTCTGGCAGTGAGTCTATTTTTATTGGAAGCAAGTCTATTTTTTTGGTAGTGAGCCTATTTTTATTGGAAGTGAGCCTATTTGTATTGGTACTATGCCTATTTCTATCAACAATTATCCCAACTGACAATGAGCCAAACAATAGTGAGCAAATCAATGATGAGCCCTTGTAAAAATCACCTTAACCGATGTTCATTCGAGGAGAATTAGTTTCTCCGTGGTTTTTCCTAGTTTGTGTTTCTATGTAAATTCTACTATTCATTATGTTGATGGTTTTGTGCTTTGATATTTTATCTGTTATAAGTTTTTGATTGTTTTAAGTATTTACTAGATTAACATATAAGAAGGAAATTGTTTGTGAATAACTGATTCACCCCCCTCTCATTTATTCAACATGTTCAATAGGAAGATGATCCACTAGGATCAAGAAGGCTTAAGCACTAGGATGATACAATGATCCTTCACTAAATGGATTATGGCTATTCAAACAAAATTGGAATATGCAAGATCTAGGGAAAGATAGAGAAAGAGAAGGTTTTTTTCATAAAGAGATAGACTACAGATTGAGAACTCAATTTTTAGGCCAAATCCAAGCAACAAAAGTGATATATCTTTAAGAGATCCCAAATAACATATCATACTTCACACATATATTACAATAATAATAATTTTCTTTTATATATACCTCCTTTAAGGTAGGCAATAATGTTCACTAGGATTTATGGACAAGCTAGGAATCTTAGGCCTATCTCCTCTCACATTGGAAGGAAGATG
Source organism: Thuja plicata (assembly GCA_018584345.1). NCBI lineage: Eukaryota > Viridiplantae > Streptophyta > Pinopsida > Cupressales > Cupressaceae > Thuja > Thuja plicata. Next base: position 2,145,901 of record MU223908.1, on the reverse strand, counting down.
GTCCACTAGGCTTAGGGAGACTCAAGTTCTATGTTGATACAATGATCATTCACTAAATGGACTATGTCTATGCAGAAAAAATGAAAAAATGCAATATCTAGGGTAAGATATAAAAAGAAGGTTTTTCAACATATTGATATAGACTATAGATGAAGAACTCAATTCTAAGATCATATCTTGAAGAAGAAAGAGTGATGGACCAATAAACCAAATTTTAGCCCAAAAACAGAGGTCAGAGGTGACTTAGATGGTCAAGGGAAATCAAGAGGCCAGGGGAAAGTCCACATGCTTTTGACCCTACACTTTTTGATGAAATGACCTGTCAGTAATAACTGAGAGGGGGGGGGGGGGAATTAGTGG
>MU223908.1:2129929-2140484 GCA_018584345.1 Thuja plicata | reverse complement strand
CACTCAATAGATTATAATTCAATCCATTTACCCAATAATCATTCTCACACTTTATCTAGTTATTCAACATTATTGTTCCTCTACCTTCAACTGGACAAGGTGTGTCATTTCCCATTCTTACTGATCCGCCTTTGTATTATTCAAAAGTCTCAAAATTTTGCTAATCACCGGTCTTATGATGAGTGCAACCACTATCTATGATCCAAACATCATTTTTACTAATTTTAGATATGAGAGCTATTTCTACATACCTTTCTTCATCATCATCTGAATCATCCTTTACAGCCATAAACACCATCATAATATCTTCATCAGATTTGGTGTCAGTATCATCATCCTTGCATTTTGCTAGGTATCTGACCTTCTTTCCTTTTTCCTTGTAGTCTCAGGTATCTCTTCTTTTTGATTGTCAGTAGCTTCTGTAATCACCTCTTTTAGACCTTTACTCAAAAGATCTATCATTACTTCTATCATCTTTTATTTTGTTAGTACATCTTGCAGCAAAGTGTCCAATCTCTTTGCAATTAAAACAAACAAGTGGCAATTTACCTTTATATTTACCTTTGCCTCTCTACATTCTTTTGGCCATAAGTGCTTCAATTTCATCAAGATCATCTTCTTCATTTTCACTATCACTATCTCTTCTTATAGTGTCTTTGTGACTTGATTTACTTATTCTCATAGAAGTTTTGAATGCAGTCTGTATGTTTGGTAAGACACTATTATCAAAGTTATTCATTTCAAATGAAATCAGTCTTCCAATTAAACTGTCTAGAGTAACATTGCTATTTGCTACTGCTCTCATTTCTTTAATGGTAGATACTCTAATAGCATAGGTAGGCAGTAAGGTTCTTAGAATTTTACTTACCACTGTATCTTCTTCTAGTACACCTCTAACTCATCGGATAGAATTGACTACCTCTTTAATTCTTGTGCTTTACTGAGTGATGTTTTCTCCTTCTTTCATTTTGAGATCATCAAACTTTCCTCTAAGGCTTTCTGCCTTGGCTCTCAAAATATTTTTGTCACCACCATGTAGAAGCTTCAATTTGTCCCACATCTGATTTGTAGATTTTCATTCTTTGACATCTTCAAATTCAGCATCAGAGAGTGAGGAAGAAAGCTCTATCGTCATGTCGTTGTGTTCATGCTTCTCTCTCATTTGTTCAACTGTTGGTGCTCCTGTGGGCAACACATATTCAGTTTCAAGGAATTGAGTAACATCATTACCAATACCTGATAGGTGGAGTCTTATTCTTCTTTACCATGAAACAAAATTATCTTTGTTCAACTTGGGCACATCTCGTCTGTTCATATTGTGATCTTTGACTTAGGTCTTGAAACCTTCCTTCTAAGCACACAAGCTTTGATACCAATTGTTAGTAATAACTGAGTTGGGGGGGGGTGGTGAATTAGTGGCCTCAAATTTTTATCCTTTAATCACTCACCACCATCAAATAAACCTCAGATTATTAAGTCCCTACAAAATGCATGCCATGAAATACTTATAATGATTAACTTTCTGTCAGTTTTGCTTGTCTATCCTTATTCTCTTTGATTACTGACATGTAGTATAACTATTTACCGAAATACAGTGAATAAGCAGAGTATACCGATATATCTAGAAATGCATATGTGAAATGTAAAATAGTAAAGTAATAAACCATACACACATAACACTTGGATTTTAACGTGGAAACCGTGTTGAGGGAAAAAACCACTAGGATCGGTACCCCAAATTTTTAGTCTTCTAAAGTGAGCCCTGTTGAGAGCCAACCCTGTTAAAGGTTACAAACACATTGTTAGGTGTGACCTTGTTAGAGGATTTTATACATATAGGTTTTCACTTAGTATCGGGCAACTCAGTTTGCTACCATCCTTGAATCAGCCTCTTTCTTAGACTGTCAATAGGCTTTAGGAAAATCTAGTGCTACTTTCATGAATCAACATTTTTGGCACTCCTTGGGATGTACCTCAATATATAGAAGATTGTTAAGTCCTACTCTATTAAGAGACTTGATGCTTCAATGGTAAAACTGAAACAAAATGACCTATTTCTAATGCAACTTGAATTGTAAATTTTCAGATCTATTTAAGTACATTACCTCTCTGATCAATATATCAATTCAATTCTTTGTGCTCCACACTTTCTGCTCTGTGATGTTGTGCTCACTATTTGTCGGTGTTTGTAGAATTCCTTAGCTCTTCCTTCAGCTTGATTGATCTGTACTGTATGCAGTTATCCTTCATCAGTTTCTCTTCAGCATCCTCTTTCTATTCACTCCCCTTCTATGTATATATGGAATGAATAATGCTTGTCTCTTATATAGACATGATATTCCTTAATTCTTGATTCTTGATTCTTGATTCTTGGCATGAAAAACAATCTAGCCGATCTGATTTAAAGCACAACTCTTGATTTATCTCATAGTTATCTTCTTGCAAACTGTAAAAATCAGCTTTAAATCAATCACTTAACTTTGGTAGAATAAAACAATGAAAACAACCAGTTAAGTCTGTCTTTAGCTCTTTCCAGCTAGGTATTTTGTCATTTTTTGAACTCTCTATTTTGTCGGTCAACTCTTTAGTTAGTCGTCGGTTACAACTGCTAGTTCCATCGGTGTGACTCCAGTTAGCTTTGGGATCTCCATCTGTCGGGCATCATTGGATTTTTACTTGTCGGGTAACTCTTTTTTTCAGCTCGTCGAGTAACCTGTGGTTTGCTTTGTCAGGAAACACTATCTTCAGCTTGTCGGGTATCACTGTGAATTTTCTTCTTTGGCTTTACCAATGGTGTGTACTTTGTCAGTGTTTTCTGTCACTTAGTGAATACTAGACTTTTATGCATCGCTATAAGCATAACCTTTGTTCCATTAACTCTCTGAAGTCTTTGGCATTATGTACATGACCGTATAGATGATATCACATTGACATCAATGAAAATACAAACCATTAACTGATTTAATGCCTTGCATTATCTTCAACTTAACATTCTCAAACATTTAATCAGTTATATGTCATCATGACCATCAAACCATGGATCTTAATTTGAACTTTTTGTAGCTCCTTCTGCATGGATGCCACCTATTTCCTACATGTAGAAGAAGAGGGAAAGGGTTGTAGAAAGGGGGTTTCCTAATTCAAACCATGGATTTAGAATCAACCATGAAATCAAAATGAAATGTACTTGAAAATAAAGTGTATTTATATAAAGTAGAGGCTAGATTTGAGAGACAAGATGTCTTATACCTTTATGTAATGCCCTTGAATGCACCATAAGTGTTGATGTAATAAGATGAATCCACAATAACCTAAAATGAAATCATAAAAGACATGATTCAATGAATTTTTTTGAAGCTTGTCACAATGAAGGATATGGTGGGACAAAATGACCTGAATGCTTGAAATGTTTGAATGCTTCTTCTTGCTCCTTGAATGCTTGAGATCATGAATGGAGTTTGAATGGATGAAAAAATGAGGGAGGGAGCCTTTATTATATACCTCTCCTAGCTATTTTAAGTTTTAAAACTCAAACGAGACCAATGTGGATTTAAGAATCTTGCTAAAACCAAATGATCACTACCCGATTTAAATTTGGGGTCATTTCTCGGGGTCAGGGGTGACTGAAATCGCCCCTAACCTAAGAATCACCCTTCACTACTTAAAATGGAGCCAAACACAAATGCCATGTCTAATTTAGGATGGAGATGCCAAAAATATGTGTCAAATTGAGGAGTGATAAGTAACAATGTATGCAAGAGTCCACACATGTTGAAGTGAGACATAGGTAAGTGAGAAATTGCATAGTGATGCAATTTACAACACTGTATTTATCCCCCATTATAACTGGAGTATGAGCCTTTATGTATAGTTATGGTAAACTAGAAGGAAGAGGGATGAAGAGGGAGATGATCATGGGAAAGACTTAAAAGAGATAATACATCACTAAGCTCAAGGGAAGAATCCCCCAAACAAAATATTTTAACTTGTACAACCACATGCAAGGACACATAAAGCCAAACAAAGACAAAAAGAACATTAAGACTCCAAGTCCACTATTTGAAGAGACCTTGATAATCAAAATATCTCAACTACTAATGTCATTCTTAGAATTGTATTGTAAGAGCACAAGTGGTCACATGAAAAGATAAAGAAAACACATCTAAGATGAGACAAAAATCCATGATCCAACCAACTAGCAAAGTGTGTTATGCATATGAGATCACGGAGATGAGAAAAAGGGAATGATAAAATACATAGCCTAGAAAATTGTGTTATGCTAGGAAATCCATGCAAAGAGAGGAGGAAGAGTCAAAATCAAGTTGTATTATTTTAGTCAACTCATCCTAAGAGAGAATTTGATACAAAGAGAGTTCATGGTCTAGAAACTTGTGTATGGTAGTCAAATCATCTTGAAAATATGCACAAAGGAGTGTTGAATGTGCAACATAATTGGGGGGGGGGGGGGGAATTAGTTGTTCACAAAAATTTTAANGTGCAACATAATTGGGGGGGGGGGGGTGAATTAGTTGTTCACAAAAATTTTAAACCTTTAATAAATTCCACCATAGTTACTTTAATCCTTTAAGATGTAACCATTAAAAACACATAAACCAATAAACACACGAAACACTAGATTTAAATGGAAAACCTTGTTAAGGGAAAAACCATGGAGAAAATTAATTCTCAAATATATGAACACTCGTTAAGTTGATTTTTTAAAGAAAGGATCACTTCCTGAAGAAAGAAGGATCATTGCCAAAGAGTTCACTACTCACATGAAAAAGAGTAAAATATAATAGATCCACCACTGATTTACAACCCTAACTCAACTGAAAGATCTATAGACACCTTTGGCTCACTTATTTAGGTAGCTAACACATTAAATTCCACACTGCTTTGCATCACACTCCACACTATTTCATACATATATGGATACATATCCTCTTTCATACATCCTTATTGCATGCATACACTTTCATAGTACTCACACAAGTATACAAATATGCCACACATATCCATAAATGATTCATCCTCTATTTATACCATTCTCGCAATTGCAAATTCTTCCCAGTGTCAGCTAGTCAAATAATCGAACACAATTTTGAATTAGGTTGGCACAAAACATTGCCATGATGGAAATTAATGAGAACTAGACCAAAAAATGCCTTATCAGGGACTATAAATATTATCATACACATTACATATCATCTCTCATTCATCAAGACAATTAATTAAAGTGTAAATACCCAAGGTTGGTCAAACCTAGAGTAAGAACACCATCAAACATTGAAATTATGTCTCTGAAATTCAAATTCTCATGCCAACTAATATTAATGAATCTAAGGACATTAAGACCTTATTCCCAAAACCACACCATTAAAAACCATCATGCAGAGAAATGTGAAGCATGAATTTCACACAAAAAATACCGTCGGTTGCAGTCTTATTTAGATAAATACCAATTCCATTACAATATAATTTGAAACAAAAAAATTAAGGTCACTGACTTCAAATACCTTTCTATAATATTCCAAAACATCATTATCATATATGCAACATAAAGAGTATGCAAAGAAATATTCTCAGCACCACTGCATAGAAATCAATCACCAATAGTAGGAACAATATGTTTACATCAATGACAACCATGCTAAAACATCCATACTAACTCATCACTTATCCAAACCACCTCATTCTATTCAATATAGTAACAATCTCCCCCTTTGTGATTGATGGAAACACACCAATGACAATAACAAAAACTAGGACAAATTTTTTATCTTTCTCAAATTTCACCCACTCTCCCCCTTTGACATCAATGGAAAAGGCTAGATACAAAAATTAAATACTCATTCTGCTCAGCTCCCCATGAGATATACACTTTAGCTTACAATTGTTCTTACCTCCCCCTAAGAGGAAGGTACCATTATTAGTCCAAATTAATGAATATGCACGAGGTTCACTGGACTAATACACATCCATATGAATTTAGTTTTGACAAGGAGGGAAAATAAACCCTAACTTCTCCAAAAGATACTCAAAAGTATCCTTAGACAATGCTTTAGTAAAAATTTCAACAATTTTCTCCTTTGTAGGTATATACTCAAGATTTACCTCATTCTCTATAACCTTTTCCCTTATAAATTGGTACCATATTGAAAATGTTTTGTCCTTGAATGCAGTACTAGATTCTTTGAAATCTTTGTTGCACTGGTATTGTCGCATAAGATAGAAATGGGTTCATCAAACATTATTGCAATATTTTTTAGTGTTTGTTTCATCCATAAAATTTGTGTACAATAAGAAGCAACATCAATGTACCCAGCTTCAACAGTATATAAGGATACTGAATCTTGTTTCCTACTTGACCAAGAAACTAACTGAGATCCAAGAAAGCATGCACAACTACTAATACTTTTCCTATGATCCACACATCCAACCCAATCTACGTAGATATAATCCATCAAAGTAAATTTTTGTTTTCTGGGATATCATAGTCCAAATTCTTTTGTTCCTTTCAAATATCTGAGAATTCTTTTCATATCAGCAACAAGCATTTCTTTGGGATCTTGCTGAAATCTAGCTACAAGAAAAACAAATGTTGGAATGCGATTTTGATTATTATTGTTGTCATTAATGGTTATCATTAATGTCAACATATTTGGTTGTAGATCTATTTGGATTTGGTGATCCAAAATTAGCATGCTTTGGATGATGTGCTATAATATTCGATCTTTGGCTATGATTGTCCTGGTCCCATTCATGTTGTAACATACTGAGATACTTTCTTTTGCATCCATTCCTATCTGGTTATCAGTTATCACGGTTCATAAACATTACATGCATTGTAACATGTGGACCTTATTATCTGGATTTAGATGATGTGATGAGGGGATAATGTGTTGCATTGAGTGAGGAGATTTCAGTGCAGTCCACATTTCATTCCTTCCACCATGAGAATGTCTTGGTGCAACCTATTTTGAATTATATGTGGCCAACTTTGTAAAATGTTAATTAATATTATACTTGGACAATATGGGTGAATATAGAAGTATGGAGTGGTATTTATAGAGGATTATTTATTTTCAATGTAAAGAGAGACGTGTGAGTGATATGAATTTAAAGAGAAGATATTTATACATCATTATTTGTGCGACTATATGGAACCAATGATAACATATTATTGTATTCTTCAATGTTGCAATTGGTGTGAAATATTTTAGTCATCATATTCTTTCTCATTATTTATTATTTTGGTAGTTAACTGAGTTTTAGTTGTAATAGATGGTATATGTATTTAGGGCAGTTATCCTGACTAACAGTGAGCCAACCGATAGTGAGCATTACTTGTAGTGAGAATTTTTAACAATCACCTTAACCGATGTTATTATTCATGAGAATTAGTTTCTCTAATGTTTTTCCCATATTGCGTTTTCTATGTAAATCTTGTTTTCATTGTGCTTGGTATTTATTTGTTCTTTCAAGGTTATATTTATTATATTTATCTAATTGAATTAAGTTTGCACTAGATTGATTAAATTAATAAAAGTTATTTTATGATAACTAATTGACCCCCCCTCTCAGTTATCTAGATTATTCTACAATTGATATAAGAGATTTGGTTCCTTAGAGGAGAGCTTAATCACTTGAGGTAGATTTGATGGCACACAAATTATCAATTCCTATGTTTGATGGATCTGACAATAGTTTTTGGAAAGTATAGATGCAAGGTTACCTGAATTCCCTGAGATATACTAATTGAAAAGTTGTTGAGACAAAATATGTTGCATCGACGAATGGTCCCACTACTAGAGATGAGATTTTGAATTATGAATAGAATGAAAGAACGAGGTATGCTATCTTTAGTGTTTTATCAAAATTTGAGTTGATAAAAGTTATTTCATTGAATACTACCTATGAAGTTTGGGAAAAGTTGAAAGAGATATGTTAGTGTTTTAAAATGATTTTATGCTTTATAAGCTACCAGTATACCTTTAGATGGATTTTGAAGAATGGCTAGTTCCAAATATGGGGAAATCTAAGGTAACTAGACCAACTATAGGGACAAGACTTCCCTCTACACTTTTGGTTATGCAAGACCAAGGCGGGTACACTTAATCCAGCTCAATATACAATACTTTACAACTCTCTGTAGATTCAAACAACATAAAATGGTAATAAATTACTAAATTATAACCACTCTTCATTGAATCTCAATTACCATGAAGAAAATACAACACTCAACCACAAAACTCAAAAGGATTTGAAATGGTTTTGATTATAAACTTTACAGAATATAGCCAAATCCGATCAAACATGTATCACTATAGAAGGTATTAGTTGCAATATATCTAATGTAGATGCAGAACACAAAAACCAACTATTGTCAAAGATTAAAAGCCATAAATACAACTAACCCAGACCATACACTTCTTATAAAATCCTTGTGCAGATCAAATGGATCTATGTCTCATCCAGAGCAATATTTAATTTGATCCTAGATCAAAACTAAGGAATAAGAACATACACAAATAAACTCTATGCAATGAATCAAAAAATTCATAACTCAAAAAATAGACACAAAGGAAATACTTGAATCTGGAATATTTGTATTAAGTATGAAGAATCATGTCCCTGTATCAATTTGATTCAAAATATATACCACTTCAATAAATGTAAAAGATCTAAAAATTTATATTCTATAATGACACAATCTAGATACAAATATGTTATATCCCTCATTGGGACCAAAAATTGGAACCTCTCTTGGAGCCAAAAAATCTGGAACCTTTGTTCAGTGAAAAGGCAAGAAAGCTATAGAATGAGAAACAACCTAACAAAAGATCTCAAACTGACACTTGTCTCCTCCCTCAAAAACCAACTGATTCTATAAAATATCTTCCCTCCTTCAAAAGAACAAAATCTGATATGATTTCCAAACATATCCTCTTGATTCACTTAATTCATTTTTTAGTTGTTTTCTGCTCTGTTCTTTGCATCCTAAAGTCTGGAAAATCTCCCGTGAATACACATTGTTTACATTTGAAAATAATACTATTTCTAATGTTCTACTCACTTTTACATTACCTTTGCATATTTAATGTGCATATTTAAGATAATTACCAGTGCACATTTAAGATAATTACCTTAATTTTAAAGTCTGTGCAATTTTGAATGACAATAATTTTAATACTAAATTCTACACCTAACTTTATTATTTTGCACTTTTATATTTCTGCACTTAGAGTAGTATTTCTGCATAGGTGTCTTCTGATCTCACCACTTGTCACAGCCTGATTGGTCCATAAATCCACCTGTCACCACCTAGGTGTTTGCATCACTTGCCTTCGCCCCGTCAGCCTACCACATGTCACTTGAGTGTGATCCTGTGAAGAGTAACCTCCGAGCACCTTTTGGATTTCTGGATCATTCCTACCATTTGATCTTGCCTCAGGATCCATGCATCATTTGAAGTCCTCCACCTAGGATTCTTCCATGTCATCCTCCACCTTAGGATTCATGCATTTAGAACGGTCATTTTTTGCCATGTGTCACGCCATGTCATTCCATCTCACGTGTGGGCCCCACCAAAATTTACCTACCTTTAAAGTTGAGTGCAGTCACGAACCGGCCGAGCCCGTCCACCAACAAGCTTGCCAACACGCCCTTGGCTCTTTACTTCATATAACATAACATGCACTTTACTATATAAATGTTTATAAATACCACATCCCAATGAATGTGGGATAAATGTGCTTTCATAGTTGCTAACAAATTGTCCTGCGTGCCAAAATTTACTTACCCTCGACCAAGTCAAGCGTAGTCACCACACGTTTCCACTAGGCTTGGTCACCAAAGGCTCTTAGCTCTTATTCATATTACATATCATGTACTGGCTTATAAAAACATTTGAAAATACCATCCCCTTGCAAATGTGGGATAATGGCCTCCACAATTTTATTAACAAACTCATTGCCTGCACTTGTCGATTGCACTTGTATGAAAGCTTCAAAGCATTTTAAACATTTATACATGCCCTTAGATGGACCTCAAAACTCTCATATTGTCTAGAATCCCATGACTTATACAATACAAATAATTTCTTCAATTTCTCAAGCTACTGTTATAATGTACAATACCAAATTTGTATAGAAGTTTTGAATCTATTGATCATAATGAAGAACCGGTTCTTTATATGTACTGATTCAATAGACAAAGCTTGATGTGCATTATCAAGGGTGCTATAGAATGGTTCCCTTTAAATATTTTAGACAAAGAGTGAGCATTTTTTATTAAAACCAGAACATTTGTATGTTGGATTTGATGATTATAAAATGCTTGCATATGTCATGTTTCGATGAAGTTGATTGAGATGAACTACCTCATTTTGGCAGGCTCCCAGATTGGTGTGGGTAGGGAGGAGGGTGTAACACCCCAAAATTGGCATCTTGCAACCCTAACCAATTTTGTTGCATTTGTCGTTCTTCTAAATCATCAAAGTCCTATTGTACTAGGCAAATTCTGAGTTTTCACTGACTCTACTTGACCTGAG
>MU223908.1:2054541-2129339 GCA_018584345.1 Thuja plicata | reverse complement strand
CATATAGCTTAATTTCAATTTTCAAAGTAGAATAGTTTCAATTTCTAGATTAACTTGCATTGAAATCATGTAGAATTCATGTTTAGTTTATCATTCATATTTCAATTTCTAGCATAATCTTTGCATTGCATGTTGTTCATCATGTTTAAAATCCTTCATTCTTAGATGGTCCGTAGTTGTGAGGCCCTCGTCCTGAGAGCAAAATTTCAAGACTCCATCTAGATAGAAGGCAACAGGTCGAATCACGCAGACAGTCAGGATGAATAACTCATATTCAGTCTTGGCTGTACCTGGTGAAGAATGACTATGTTGAAGTGTGTGGTTGATTTAGAAGGCCAAAATTAACTCATACAGAGGGAACTGGCATCTTTTACCAGCAAATTTCATTTGCATGAAAGCTTTCCAAAGCACCCTCCACTAAATAAAAACTGCGCAGTGTTAAATGACCTTCCAATTGGCAAGGGTAGGGAAATGAAGACAGGAAAATGTTGTGGAATATGACATTACGCCTGCTAATTTGCAATTTCTTTCAAGTCTCCAAAGCTGTTTCAACAAATAAAACCTGCACAGGGTAAAATCTGCCCATTTTGTTTAAAACAAAACTCCAAAGTGCGGCATGGGTAAAGAGCAACACTGGAAAAGGCTGTGGAATTTGGCTCTACAACTATGGCACCTATGAGAAGGAATCCTACTGAAGAAAAAATCTATTTAAAACACTCGGAACATATCCCTACAAATATTGCGTCCCATGAGACCACAATTCAATGAGACATATTGTGACTGTTTCCCACGCCCAATCTTGGCTCTCACAATTTGAGACATTTATACCAGAGCATTCATTTTGTTGCACTGCTGTGACCACATCACTTTGAGAGATTTTGTAGAGAGAGAACACATGCTGTGTTTTCCAACTCCCATAACCATATAAACATTGATACCGCTGGAAAATGTTTGTTGGATCATGTCCTTACACCTGTTAATTGCATTTGCTTCACATTTTAAAGCTGATTCAACAAATTAGTATTTCGTCCAAACTACAATCATTTAATTGTGAGATTATGCCTCCATTTGGGAAGAAAAACCATTGATATTGTCAATTTATACCTCCAAACATCTCACATGCCATTGTTTGTGTTTCCACATTTCAACAATAACGAAACAGGCAAAAAATCGCTAGCAAAGGTTGAGGAGTTTGACTCTCCATAGCTGTTTTGTTCCACATCTTGTTTATGTGTGAGCCAAGACAACCACAAAAATAATGTTCAAAGAAGATCATTGGTTTCCATTAATAGGAAATGACCACTGCAAACACCCTTTTCAACCTATGTGATTTTTCCAAAACATGGTGAGTGAGCCTTGGAGCTGCTATGAAAAATTGATGAAATGACCACTTGGGGCCAGGAGAACACATAGGTTTGTAGAATAATGATATTTGAGTATGATTAAAAAGTAGAAATACATGAACTAATAGGGATTATGAAATATCCATATTGAAAATGAGCCAATTTATCTCTTTTGCAACAAGATAAATTAAAACATATACAAACTTAGCCAAGAAAACCACCTGAGAAAAATATCAAATGCAATCCGAAGAACTTGCCAATTGGCACACTAATTCATTCAAGTATAATAAATATGTGTGAAAAATGAATTTGTTTGATTCAACTCCATGTGAAATATATTACTGACCAAACTTGGTCACTCTGAAACACTGTGAGAATACTGTTGTAGAAACATACAAACTTCCTTTGGAATCAACTTGTGAAAATACCAAACTATGGTTTGAGATATTGCTATTTATCACGGTAGTAGACCTACATACTAGGAGTATATATCCACAACCAAAATCTCATAAAATCTATTTGATATGAAATTACAATCCTCTAAAAGTGACTGTTCTGCAAATGCAACTCTATCAACACTGAAAACCTGAATAAAATGCCTTTGGATTTGACTTCACAAAAACATCAAATGAAACTCTTATGGTCTAAAAACCTGGACATAGATTAATTTACACACAAAGAGAATGAGGTTTCAACTAGCTTGTTCCAATGCTCAACTGGTCAACTAACATTACTCCTCAAAGTCAGCCTTTTAATAACTTTCTTAATTCAAACACAGTAAAACTACATAAGTTGGATTTGGAATCGACTGAACAAACTGACCAAATGGATTGACCATGGTCTGCCAATCCACATAATGGAATATTTACATGATTAAATCATAATAAAACACTCAATTCCTTGTGAAATTCTACTAGGTGTAGACTGTAAGACCCCCAAGTAGGGTACTCTTTACTTTTGCAATTCACACTCAGAAAAGCAAAGTAAAATTGCAAATAGAATGGCCCTAGAAAACTTAAAAAATGAAGTCACAAGGATTTGAAGATGGACATGTTGAATCAATTTCATGTCTAAAATGTCTCAAAATACTCCTTATTCCATATGATTCAACTGGGCCTAAGATGCAAACCTCCAAAGTAGGCCACTTAATAAAATCTGAAACTGTGCAAAGTGCAAATTTGGGTTAACTCCTCCAGATGACTATCTCCAAAACATATTCAATATGGATTTTGAAAGCTGAAAACTACTAAATTTTCTCTATGATAGGTGATGAACACATTCCCTAAGTGATTTCTTATGAAAATCTCCAGGTCTCAATTTACTTTCTCCCAAAGTAGGCCATTTACAAAAGTTTTCAGGGGTACTCACTTTGTGCCTTAGAGAATTTTTTTACTTGGTCACTCCAAATTTATCCAAAATTTGAGAGTGCTAGTAGTGACTATGATTGGGGATGCATGCACCTTGTGGGAATGTATAGGACTTATAATCTCATGGTGGAGTAGACCATTAAAAAAAATCAGATTATTTCTCTTCACTTCAAAAAAATGGGTTCCTTATTGAAAACCACACCAAACACTACTAAAAGCAAAGCACTTGTACAAATATACAAATTACTCACAAATGGCCCAAAGTCAAAAAACTAAAATCAACACTTACCTCTATCAAATATCTAATTCTCATCACTCAGCAGTATGATCAATCTGTAAAACTTGTTTCCAAGTAATTGGGCATATTGAAAACAATTGGCATTATTCATGACATTACCATACTTTTCACTGTCATTACATCTACCATCTTTTGGCATCACAAAATCATGTATTTTCTGAAAAGATCCATAATTTGAAACATATTCTTTGTACTCATAGAATGGTGAACATTCATATGCAACATGATATCCTCCATTATCTATCTCCTCAACATGCTCAACTAAATTCTCAACCGGCTGCATTGGAAATTCAAAACATTCAAGCTCAACCTTATAGCTAGCATCATGATGACTTACCTCAGTAGATGCTTAGATATCAAAGAAAAAATGATCACACTCAACCCTATTTGTATTATACAAACACTTTGGGGAATGATTCTGAATTATAACCTCTGATTTCATATTTGGTTCATCATGGGAAACTTTATTCATTTTCATACTAGAAGAATATTCAAAATCAATACTAAAGGAAAATTGATCCAGAAAAGGGCCTTGAATCAAAATTTTCATCTTGTTCACCATATTCACTCATTTTACAATCTACTACAATATTCAAAACCTTTGGATTCTCACCTATTTCTTCATGCAATAGATTAGAAACCATATGGACATCCCTCTCAAAAATATTATGGAAAAGCATTGGCTGATCCATATCTACTTTGTAATCAAATAGTGGATTAAAAAATTCATTATATCCACAATCAATTTCAATATCATAGTCATCCTCATCAATGAGAGAAGAATCTGAATCAACATCATCAATATTCGAACAACCATCAACACTATGAGTTTGAGAAGATGAGCGACTATAGTTATGATTTTCAAAAAGAAAATCCTCACTGACTTCAAAGAAACTTGCAAGGTTGCTCTGACCACTTTGGTACTCAACCTTTTCAAAAATATATATTGGATTAAGGATACCTTGTTGATGAGAATGCTAAGAAGGAACATAACCAATTATGTGAAGGAGCCCTTGTGCTGAGACATCATATACATAATTATTTACAAGATTGGTTTCATGCATACACAAATCAATTGATTCTTCATAGACATCATTTTGGACACATAGAGGTGGTGCAAAAATAGGCTGAGGCCTATCCAGATCTTTAGAGTGTATTGTAAAACTTCTTGGCTCAACATTTACCTCATGATAAATATAACCATCATTTCTAGGAGGTATATAAGAGGAATCTCTAACTGGAGAAGCATGTTGATAATTACCTGAGTTAGCATTTACAACACATACACTATGTTGCTCACTTGAATGATTATTATTAAAAGGCTATCTCTGAACCTGTATTGTTGGAATGCTCTCATTTATTACACACTCCCTTATCTCTACCTCAATTTGGGATTGAATGTGTGAAGTAGATTCAATAAAAAATTCATACTGTTGGTCAAAATTTGCAAGCTCAATCTGATTTATATTGGTTAGATGTGCACTAATTGGGGCAACAAACTCACCAAAATTCTAAGAATTCCATGGAGCCTATGAAATTCTATATTCAACCCCATATGCAGCCCCATTAGAAACTATATTTTCAGATTTATGACATTTCATGAAGCCAAACTTCATTATTCCTTCAATGTCCCTCACCATTTGACATGCTTGATGTAAACTCTAGGGTTCTTTATCTCTCAACTTGTAACTCATCTTTTTATCAAACGCACCCAAGTACACAACCAAAGCCATTACATCCTGGGGTCTACACTTCTCAAAAATTTTCTTCAGTGTTTTCATAAATCTTAGATTAAAAGTAGACACTAGCTCCTCACCTCCAATATGAGTATCAAAGAAATCAATGATCAAGTCATATTCACTAACCCATTTTCTGAATTGTTCATTGAATGTTAATTCTAATTCTTTCCATGATCTGATAGACCGTGGTGACAAAAATGAAAACCATTCTCTCACATCATCCGTTAAAAATTGTGCAAACAATCTCATAATGATATCCTCATGAACAACATCATAATCCTGTTAATCTCTAAGTTTTTGTTGATCATTTAGTGTCCACACTTAGTCATTTATTCAGGAAATTTTGGTCAGATACCACTGTGGCCGAGCTAAAATAGTATAGGCCAAGCTACCCAGAAAGTTTCTTCTGAGTATAATAGATCATAGATGCTGAGCTATCCGGCAATTCAGTGCCGAGCGTTAGAGACTTAAGTGCTGAGCAAGACAATTTTGCATACATATCAGATATGACACAAACTTTAAGGTAATATGTTTGGGCCAACTTATGGGTGTTTTGGGCTGACATATGTGAAGTATTTAATATTCTCTATGAAGTTAATTATGTATTTAATTTTTTTATCCTATGCGTGGCATGAAGCCAATCAAAAAATTGGAATGCCTAGGAGACATAAGTTTTATTTTTGATCGTTGATCTAGATCTATTCGCCATATTCAAAGTGTATAATAAGATTGCTTCTTACCCTAATTATGTGTGAGTGATTAGAGAGCATAGAGAGAAGGTGCATACATACATGAGAGATGTGTGAAGAGTTGTTTTGATAATAAGCGTAGATCTAGCAGAGTAGAAGAGCAGTGAGCAACAGAGTAAGGACATATCAAATTAGAAGATCAGAAAAGGTATCATAAAGAGGAGATCCGTTATCAGCATCAAAGTGCATATCAAAGGATCATTTCTTGAGACATTCTAACAAGTGTATCAGGTGAAATCTCTTAACATAGTGGTTCTAGTAGACCTTTCTAAATCTCTTAATAGAGTGCTTACTTTATTGTAAGTTCAAATCCTTTCACAAGGTAGATTGTAATGATCTAAAGCTCTTAACCGGGCAGAACTTTAACCAGGTAGATTGCATATTGTAATCAAACTCTTGTAGCCCTAACAGGCACACTTTATTTCTGTAGTAGTGAAGAATTTATGGGTGTCTTCCCCAACCCAATTTTACCTATTTGGGTTTCTGGGTTACCAAATTCAGTGTATTGTGTTATTCTTTTACTGTCATGGATGCTACTAGATGTTAGATTGATTATATATTTATGTGATTGTGGATCAGTTTATTTTAAAGTGATTAAAGTTCAAGATCTGATTCACCCCCCTCTTAGTATCTGTCTTTCCCAATATTGTATTTCCAAAAATTGGTATCAGAGCTTTGTTCTCCTACAAAAGTTTTTAATCAGCTTGAGAGTACATATATGGAGATGGAGATTTATAGATTGGGTAAAGTCATTAAGAATCAAAAGATTGAAATTCAGCTAGCATTACATCGGCTTGAGACAGCTAGACAGGAGTTGAGGAAGTCATTGACATATAGGAAAGATTTGGCCAAACAAATGAATGATACTCACTATCAAGAAGAAGACACTGTAAATCTATTTCAGAATGGAAATTATACTGAGAGCGATGCAACAATTGTAGATCTAATGGAAAAGAATAATGCACTGTGTGAAGAAGTCAGGAACCTGAAAATAGAACAATAAATGCAGACAATAAGACTATGTGAAGTAGTGGAACAAAAGAAGAAAGCTGAAGATGACAAAGATATGGCTGAAGAAGATAAAATAATGATAACTGTCAGACTTGATGAAAGGACACATGATGTACAAATGATGAAAATCAATCAGGTTGACATGGAAAATCAACTGTTACTTGCAAATCAGGAGATCAGTAGGAAAGACATGGAAATTGTGAATCTAAGATCTAAGAACAATCAATTGAAAGATGATTTGCGATCTGAGAAAGAACTAAATGAAAGGTTGAATAAACCTAATGAAGCCTTGACTCATTTTGAGAATCTGATGGAAGCATCAAGAAGACCAAAAGATTCTTCTGGATTAGGTCACACTGAACCAAAGACATCCACTAAGAAAGGAGAATCATCAAAGACTGGTGAAAAGAGGCATGCAAAGACAAAGAGAAACAAACCTGTATACCACTGTGGAAAACCAGGACACACTACAAACATTTTCCGAAGCAAGAATGGTAAGTCCAATCCTAAACCTAAGTTCAATGTTTATTGCTTTAACTATAAGAAATTTGGAGATAAAGCACATGAATGTTGGGCCAAGGCAAATGATGCACCTCCCACATCAAGAATCAATAGATATTTTTACAATTGTCAAAAATTTGGACATCAGGCACAAGATTGAAAATCTAATGCTAAACAACAATGGACATCAAAGACACAAGAAAAATCACCAAGAAAAGGCAACACTTACAATTGGGATTATAACACAAGGCAAAGTTGTCATTACTGTGAAGAATATGGACATGCACCTGAAGAGTGCATAAAGACACATTTCAGAGGAAGATCTAAGAGTTAGATGAATGGAAGCCTAGTTTATTTTAGTTGTTTGAAAATTGGTCATACTAAGAGAGAGTGCAAGACAAGAGTACCTGCTCCAACTGTTGAGGAAATTAGAGCACAGATGAACTAGACATGGGTAAGGAAAATAGAGCCGAGCAGTAGTGAAACCACTAAAGCCAAGGTCACCCAATCCAATGGATCAGGTGATCACACAATCTCAAACTAAGAAGAAGAGGTACGTAAGGAACTATATTTAAATTTTATATCTTACATCAGTTCCTAACATATACTATGCCAAAGTCCATATCTGCATATGATAAGATGCATCAGGACATATTTTAAAGTTAAAGTACTAAGAAAAGTCACTTATGCACTAGAGGTGCCGAGCATCAGTATTATACTGAGACCAAGATCGTTAGCATATGTGCCGAGCTAGTTTGGGTTGCGACTGAGAGATTGTAAAAGTCGGCTGAGGACAGCTATTTTACACTAACTCTAATGTATAGAATATTTATTGCAAACCTACCTCAAAGCCTATAAAGGGATGAACCATTCACAATTCATTTCACCTTGCAATTTGAGATTTATTGAAGTGTTGAAGCATTGGTGAACTTGATTTCAACAGAGATTTTTGAAGAATTCTATAGTGTGCCATCGGCTATTCAGCAAAAGTGCAAACTTTGACAGTTACCGAGGTACTCTATTTCATCTTTGAAACCCTTTATTGTGAAATCATGGTCGCTAGTTCATCTGTACCAGTTAAGGGAATGGAGAAGGAATTTCTAGAAGTTCAATTGGTGAGGAGAAACACTTGTGCACCTCCCAACTTTCGAGCCATTCTTGAGAGCGCAATCAAAGGTGATCTGATTGGAGCCCTATCTTTGATCCCTCTGAAGGTACTCATGAGTCATGACATTAGGGCATGTTACATGTGTAAAATTAGTGAATTTGGAGACCACAAGCTGAGGGAATCCTATGGGAAGCTATGTATAGATGGAGCCCTAAAACCTGAACACAATCATTTAGCCGAGAGAGGGTTAACTCAAACCCTAGATTTTCCAAGGAATTTCAGGGAAGAATGGATCAAAATTTTTGTTAGTAGGGTACATGATATGAGCATTTGGTTGGAGAATGGACCAGTAAAGATTACCAAGGATATCATACATCGTGTAACTAGTTACCCTACAATCAACAGGAAAAGAACCATGAAATGCCAGAGTAAAGAAGACATAGAGAAGGTCACTAAAGCCATATGGAACAAGAGAGGAATGACTATTTCCACTATTGAAGACCTAGAACTTGATTTTTCTGTGAGGGTTATAGCTCACAATTTATATCAGTCAAGCCGACTGGACAACATGCCTTACATTGTAGTAGAGAAAGCATGGAAGATCATCAAGAAGGATCACACATACAACCTGGCTGAGCTACAACTAACACAATTTGCCAAGAACCTTGCATCAATTAGGAAAGCAAAGAATTCTGTGTGTAAGTTCGGATCCTTACTTGTATGCATATTTTTATATGTTCAAAAGACTTTTCCTACCTATGGAAACATAGTATGGAAAATAGATAGACCTATCACCCAGCAGATAAATGTACTGATTCAACAGTTAGGTGATAATTTTGATAATGTGATGGGAACATACTTTGTGGAGTTCAAGAAAAGTATGAGACTGAGAAGCAAAATTCCTAGTTCACTAGCGGAACAACATTATGAGGATGTGTGTTTTCTAGTTGACACAAATTACACTTATGTTCAGGCTATAGTACCTAGGGTTTCATGGCTGAGGCCATTACCATATGAAGTAAACATAGATGAAACATCTGCAATAATCACAACACTCCTAGCAGAGGAAATTAACAGTACTGCTAAACGTTTTGGTAATTATGAAGAAACCAAGGCCAAAAGTTCTTTGAACCTAAAGGCTGGCACCATGAAAAGAAAAGTATAGAGATAAGGTCAAGTTACAAGAATCTCTATTAGACATGACGAGTACATTCAAATTGACACCTATAGAGATAGGGAACAATGTCTCTACAGAACTTTATGATTTCTTATCTAGTAAATGGGAATTTGCATTGATGACTGAAAGGCAAATTATGGAAGCAACTAGAGACAAGCCTAAAGAACAAGAGGCTATACAAGTATTGGTAAACCTACCACACTCTGCTTCATCTACCCCCACTAGAACCAAAATGAGGAATGTACATAACTAGCAGGAAATATTGATTAAGATGAAGTCAACAACTGAATTGCTTACTGACAAAGGAAAGGAAATTATTGAAATTGAGCCGGTTTACAACTCACTTGAGCCCAAAAGGAGGAAGCTACATAAGAAGAAGTCACCAGGACTGAATGTCACATTAGATGAAGTAATTGTGATTCCTAAATGGGATCCTGAGAACTTGTCATACGAGTAGATTCAGACGCTTCAAGAAATTTTGAAGAGGAAGAAGAGACAAGAAGAAATGAAGAGAGAACAGAAGCAGAAACAAGTTCTACATGACATTAAAGATATTTTTATAAATGCCTTTGATATGGATGATGTAAATGACCAGGCACCTATACTAGAATATCTAGTTCATATTGTACAAAAGGTGACTAATGATAATATAGAGGCAAATGAAAAACTATTGCAATGGTATGAGAGAAAGTTCAAGAACAAAGTACTAGAAAAGATATCTGAAAAGATAGCCACACAACAGGTTGAACTTTACTCTCTTATTAAAATTCTAGGAGTTGCAAACAATGTATTTTCTTTGTACAAAAGAATATGTGATGAATCTTTCTTCACCAAAGAAAATCAACAATTAATTGAGAAATTGCGACTGGATATGAAGTCAACTCCAAGTTCACTGAGCATGGAGGCTAGCTCTAGCTCCATTAATTTAAATAAGTTAAATAATACATAGAGGAGGTTAGCTGAGCTTATGGCCGAAGATTGCCAAATCAGGGCAAAATTGATTACGATTCATGCTAATTTGATACCTCATTTGGAGGTTATGCAGAAAGAACTCACAGCTGCCAGAGAACTGATAAAGAGAGACTCTCATCTCTCTACTGCAGAAAGTTTGGTAAGTCTTGCAGCTGAAATAGAAGTTAAGTTGGAAGTTATGAAGTTTGTTAAAGATAGTTGGGATACTTTGTTTGCATTGATTCTACAACTTCATAAACAATTTTTGGATAAGTATAACCTAACCCCATCAGAAATCAGTGACAAAAACAAGGGGGAATCAAGAAAGGAAGGAACATATGTGTCGAAGGTATAATATGTTTTGAAGGCATGTATACTATATAGATAATCTATTAAGTATGAAGTATAATCAAAGGGGGAGTACTGTATGTACTTAGGCAATTTTTGTGGATGTAAATGAAATGATAAGTGTTTTTACCACTAAATATCAAAGGGGGAGATTGTTAATCTCTAAGTTTTTGTTGATCATTTAGTGTCCACACTTAGTCATTTATTCAGGCAATTTTGGTTGGCTACCAATGCGGCTGAGCCAAAATAGTATAGGCTGAGCTACCTAGAAAGTCGCTGTCGAGTAGAACAGATCATAGATGCCAAGCTATCTGACAATTCAGTGCCGAGCGCCAGAGACTTAAGTGTCGAGCAAGACAGTTTTGCATACATATCATATATGACACAAACTTTAAGGTAATATGTTTGGGCTGACTTATGGGTGTTTTGGGCTGACATATGTGAAGCATTTAATATTCTCTATAGATTTAATTACGCATTTAATTATTTTATCCTATGCGTGGCATGAAGCCAATCAAAAAATTGGAATGCCTAGGAGGCATAAGTTTTATTTTTGATCGTTGATCTAGATCTATTCACTAGATTCGAAGTGTATAATAAGACTGTTTCTTACCCTAATTATGTGTGAGAAATTAGAGAGCACAGAGAGAAGGTGCATACATACATGAGAGATGTGTGAAGAGTTTTTTTGATAAGAAGCGTAGATCTAGCAGAGTAGAAGAGCAGTGAGTAGCAGAGTAAGGACATATCAGATTAGAAGATCAGAAAAGGTATCATAAAGAGGAGATCAATTATTAGCATCAGAGTGCATATCAAAGGATCATATCTTGAGACATTCTAACAAGTGTATCAGGTGAAATCTCTTAATAGCGTGGTTCTAGCAGACCTTTCTAAATCTCTTAATAGAGTGCTTACTTTATTGTAAGTTCAAATCCTTTCACAAGGTAGATTGTAATGATCTAATGCTCTTAACTGGGCATACCTTTAACCAGGTAGATTGCATATTGTAATCAAAATCTTGTAGCACTAACATGCACACTTTATTGCTATAGTAGTGAAGAATTTGTGGGTGTCTTCCCCACCCCAATTTTACCTATTTGGGTTTTTGGGTTACCAAATTCTGTGTATTATGTTATTCATTTACTGTCATGGATGCTACTAGATGTTAGATTGATTACTTATTTATATGATTGTGGATAAGTTTATTTTAAGGTGATTAAAGTTCAAGATCTGATTCACCCCCCCTCTCAGTATCTTGCTTTCCCAATATTGTATTTCCAACAAATCCTCTATCAACTCAATAAATTTATTCAGATGCTTCTCAGCTGATTCCTCTTTCATATCAATAAATTTAGGTAATTATTTTCTGATCTCTGATGGAATAAGATTTGGGTAACCTGAGATGCCATTTAAATTTAGAGCCACACACAACCTAGTATTGAAACTTCTTCTACTACACAGATGTGACAATTCAGTAGGCATGGTTACACTTGAATATATACAAGGTTGGAAATAATCAAAGTAAATTCCCACGTGCCTTCACAAACACTCAATTTGACCACAAAAAGCTTGATCAAAATTTTCAATCAATTTGCATACTACAACCAAACATGAAAGCTGAAGCTAACAACAAATTAGTATGCAAATATTTTTCAACACTTTTCCCTCTCAACTAGTACTAAAATCACTTGATAGGGAAACCACTTTTGCTCAAAAAAATTTTCTTTCTCATAGAAATATGAGAATTTCCTAGAAAGAATTTGCAGTTGCTACTCTTATTTATTTTTGACTGGAAACATGGTAGATCTAGAGCCTTCTTTATGACTTCATCTAGTTCTTTTCACATAGAGTCACCACCTCCTTGTAGAGGAAAAAATTTCAAACAAAAAAATCCATTTGTAAATTACACTCATTTATGGGTTTCTTCCAACCAACAAAGCCACACAATCTTCTTTACACTTGCTGAAATATAAAAATTTCTAGGTTGTCCTTACTTAGAGTCGTCTCCCAAGATAGGTTAGGAAAGTATAACACTAGCTCTTACAAATAAGAAGGCCAAGAGTCCAACTCAACTTGAAACCTGCATTATTTATGATAAATTATTGCTAGTCTTTCTCTCAACACCAGAGATTCTTTAAAAAGTTTAACATGATTTTTTTCATTTTGATCCCTGACATAGTCACCATTTTGTTGGTGTTTTAAAATGTTTTACGCTTTATAAGCTACCAATATATACCTTTCAATGGATTTTGAAGAATGGTTAGTTCCAAATATGGGAAATCTAAGGCAATTGGACAAACTATAGGGAAAAGACTACCCTCTGCACTTTTGGTTCTGCAAGACCAAGGTGAGTGCACCTAATCCAGCTCAATATACAATACTTTACAACTATCTGGATTTAAACAACATAAAATGGTAAGAAATTACTAAATGACAACCACTCATTCATTGAATCTCAATTACCATGAAGAACATACAACACTCAACCACAAAACTCAAAAAGATTTTGAAATGGTTTTGATTTAAAATTTTCAGAATATAGCTAAATGTTAGGAATAAGGTGTCTCAACCTTGGATAATTCCTATTCTTATTATTTGTTTTGTAAAATTTATTTCTTGCAAATAATGTAATTAAGTGTGAGTGTACATGTCTAGTTGGCATGTTGATGTGTCACTCCACTTGATGTGTCGGCATCTTGAATTGTGTGTAAGGAGATCATGGATGAAACGGTTATGACGAATTCTTATGACACGTAAGAGCTATTTCTAGGAGATTTCAATGACAGGTGAAGACATGCAATGACATGTGGAAAATGATAAATTCAAGTACTGTACACTCTTCCAATCCTTGATCCCAACTGTGGGGTTCGGGGCATCACCTTGAAATTTTTTTTAGGGTTCCCATTTTCTCAGAGAATGGTAAAACCCTAATACGTATATCTTTGGGAGTTGCCCTAAAAAGGAAAGTGCAATGATATAAGTATTTTTTAGGGTTAAAGGAAAGGATATGAAAAGAGTGTATTGTTGGTATAATCTGGTGCTACTGGATTTGTCTGCATGTGTCGATTGTCTCCTGAAAGAACTTGCATTGCAAGTGTGTTGTAACCGTTGTGTTGAAGATAATACATTGTGCAGGTTTTGGAGTGCTGGGGTTTTTTACCGAAAGGTTTTCCCCAGGGTAAATCATTGTGTCATTCTCTATTTTTTGTATGCTTGGTATATGGTTGCAATATCTTTGTTAAAGTAGTTAACAAATCTGAAATTGTAAGGATTTAAAAGAATTTGCACAATACTTTCCTTTAGAGATTAGTGTAGGAAGCTATTTCCATACCTGAGTTTCCTTAACCCAATCAAACATGTATCACTATAGAAGGTATTAATTCCTGATCAATGCTTTATCCATTGGGAAATATCTCTAATACAGATGCAGAACACATAAACCAACTATTGTCAAAGATTCAAAGCCATAAATACAACTAACCCAGACCAAACATTTCTTATAAAATCCTTGTGCAGACCAAATGAATCTATGTCTTATCCAGAGCAATATTTAATTTGATCCTAATACAAAACTAAGGAACAAAAAAATACATAGATAAACTCTATGCAATGAATAAAAAAATTCACAACTCAAGAAATAGGCATAAAGGAGAGACTTGAATCTGGAATATTTGTATTAAGTATGAAGAATCATGTTCCTATATCAATCTGATTCAAAATATACACCACTTCAAAAAATGAAAAAGACAGAAAACTTTCAATTATATATTGACACAGTCTATATATGAATTTTCTATACTCCTGACTGGAAACAAGTATTCAATTCAATTCTTTTCTATACTTCCCAATTTTCTAGCCCCTTCTAAATGATCTTGGAAATCCTTTTATAGGAAAAGGATTGAAACAACCCTCGGATCATTTAGGTCAAGAGTCAACAACCAAAACCCTAATGACCCACATGAAAGACAAAAATAAGCAATAGAACCAACAACTAAGTTATTACAAGATAATTCTTATTGGACTGTAGAGCCTTTGGAATAACTCCAAAATTGTTTTGATTGGCCAAGTAAAACATTTGTCTTTATTCCTTTCTACACAAAAATCTGATTTGTAGTCATCAATCACCTTAGAATGCTGGAGAATAATCCCCTAGGGTTATAAAAGGTTTGCAATCTGATTAGAAACCCTAAACCATCATTTCTCAATATAAATGCATTCTTAGTCATCAAATTTCAACCCAAATAACATCCCACAACTGCATAAATGTCATCAAAATATTATATTTATCCATCTACTCTCCTGTAGCATGAAACACAGAGCCACCACTTCAAAACCCTCTGGAAAATATTTAAAAATTCAAAAAATAGTTATAACGGTCAGCCCTAGCATGGAAAACACCATCAACAGTCCAGATCAAACTTTACATCCATCTTCAAAATGCAATCGTTGATCATCCTTTAAAAGACCCGCACGCCTGAGAAAATGAAACACTTAAGAGAAATCAATGAATCCTTGGACATCCACATGGAACTACATTATTGTCCTTGGAAATTATTTATTCCTCTTTACCTACACTAACCGACTTGGATAGGTATCACTTAGGCGTGATCCCGCAAAGACTATCCATTGTGTAACTCATGATCAAGGCATCATGCTTACTATCATATTGAATCATATTTGCTTTACCTTTATCATTCTTTGAAAAACCAGACCCACAAAATGATCTGGAAACATGTTACAAAGTCATGATTTCACGAAGAATAAACAATCCTCAACTTTTGTTCACAAGATCGCGGACACCGTTAGATTAATTTTGATTTGATCTACCTTTATCTTGACTACAACCATGACGATGTCCCATCATATGACACACGTCACATAGGTGTGAAACCATAATGAATAAATTTCTTGCATCTCCACACTAAGGCATCAGACCATCCGTTAGATTTTCTCATATCTGCACGACACTTTACCTTTCAGCCCCACTTAGGCGAGATGTCCAATGGACACCTGTCAACATGGCGTGATCCCATGATGGATAAAAAACAAGCATATTTGGATCAAGGCATCACACCTACCATCTAAATCAAAACAAAACTATCAAACCTTTATGTTCCTTTGGCTCTACACTGGTCCCACCACTTTCCATGTGTCGCATAGGCGCAATACCGTGAAGGATATCCTCCCTGCAAGTTTTGATCCCAGAAACATGCCAACCGTTTGATCAACTTAGATTTGACCTGACTTTATCTTATTTCTAGCTTAGAAGAAGAGGGCCCCATGATCTCAGAGTGGACACTTGTTTCCCAGGCATGATTCCTTGAAGAGTAAACTGGCTGCATCTTGCGATCAAGGCATTACGTCTGTCGTCAGGTCAAAACAAACTTTCTCAATATTTGGTAAATCATAAAACCCCTTGGGAAACCTTAGACTTAGGAAAAATTAAAACATACCCCACTAGGACTTTAGGAATTAAAAGGAATGGCCCCCCGTATGCTGACTTAAACCCCATGGGAAAAGGACTTAAGTGGACCAAAAAGGTAACACCATTTTATAAAAGATATAGGAGACCTAGGGTTTTTGACCAAAAATGAACCAAGGTCTTGGAACTAATGACAAATAGAGTTTAAGGACCAGGCTCAAACATTATACATAAACAAGAGTAAGAATCAGAACCATGGAAAATTTTTGTAGTCCTAACAAGATATATGAAGGAAATGATAGAGTTAAAGTGTCAAAGAAGTGACTGCTAAGCGTAGATATGAAAATATGAGAATGGAAGAAGGTGAAGACATTGAAAGATATTTTTAGAGAGTTTACAATGTTGTGAATGAAGTAAAAAATCAAGGAAGTAATCTGACAGATAAAAATATTATAAAGAAAATTCTGATGACCCTACGAGATAGTTACAACAAAAAGATCTCTGTAAATAAGGAAGTCTATGATCCAAAGAAGTTTACCAGAGAATATCTATTTGGCACTTTCTCTTCTTTTGAGATGATAAAATTTGGAAAAGATAAGGAGAAAACTAAAAATTCTTTTAAAGCCATAAAGATAAAGGATAATCCATACAGTGAAAGTTCATATGAGCTAGAAGCAAATTTCACAAGGAAGCTGAATAAAGGTACCGATAAATATAAAGGTATGTTACCTCTTAAATGTTTTAGATGTGGAAAGATTGGTCATATAGAAACTAGGTGTATATAAAAAGGAACATAATAGAAGTTCAAAAGATTCAATAAGAAATCCTACTGTGTTAATGAAAATGCCAGTATATCAAATTATGAATTACATAAAGAAGATTTTGTATTTTGGGTTGAAAAAGAAGAATCTAGTGTTGATATTTATAACATTTGTTTAGAATCTAATGATTTCACTAAGAATGCATTGTATGTTATAATAAATAAAGATGAGTGGTTGATTGATAGTGGATGTACAAATCATATGACTGGCAATAAAAGTAAGTTTGTAAAACTTGAAGATTATGATGGTGGTCCTGTTAGACCTGAGATCAGATTGCTGAGAGGAGTGGGTGAATCGGTAATATACCAAATAAACCAAATGTATAATCACTTAAACTTTAGTCACCATTCACAAGATTAACCTTAATAGAAACAAATGAAAATTATAAACATCCAAGATCATCCACATATTTGACACACAAATTTATCTCGTGGAAACCCAAATAGGGGAAACACCATGGTGGAGAGTAGTACCCACTAAAATCATGTACTCTTATGAAGTATGCTTTGTGAGGAGCTTAAACCTATTAGGAGTTTACAACAGTACTGTTAGGTGCTACCCAGTTAAAGGATTTACCTTAGGCTTGTTAGAACCTTTACCCTATTAAGAGTAGCCTTGTTAGAGGAATTAAAACACAAGTTAATATGTCACCTTGTTAGAGGATTTACCATAAAGATATGTTAGGATCTACCTTGTTAGGGAACAACAAAAAAAATGATAAGAAAAATAGCACTACCTATGCTTGATCATATCCTCTGAAGCACACAATCTCATCTAAGAATACTTAAATCTTCCCTAGCTTGATCACAACATGCACCTTACACCGCATTTGCACAACACATTTTGCATTTAACTTTAACCATTATATACTGACCTATTAAGTCCACCACCTTAATAAAACCCTAAAATGATCCAACACGCCAAACAAAAAAATTAAATGTACAAAACATATTTCCAAGACCGTGTTAGCATACACAATGATTTACATATGAAATTGAGCCAAAGAGTCAAACACATTTTGACCATACACAAAATTCCTCTGGAATATTCTCCACACGATAACATCGAACAATGTGATGCTAGATCATCACCTTCAATCATGAATACACATCACTAGATCTTGAATCATTCATAATTAATAACTGCCACATCAATACTGATCATCAATACAAGATCTACCATCAGTAGCTCAAGAACACAAATACTTAACCTGTTGAATAATACTGCCTCTGCTCACCGATCACTTATCCTTCCAACTGGTCCTTCAAAGTATTTGCAATTGAAACTGTAGAATTTTAAAACTATTAACCACCATATCCTATGATCACATCACAAGATACATCAAATATTTTACTATGCATTCAAATCATCTATCACCTATCATTAATTGTTCTAGCAGTTGTACTATTATAATCCATTTGATTACAACTCCCACATAAACTTAATTTAGTAGTAAAGGTCTTGAATTTTACATTTAAAGACATACCTAAGTCTCCCCTAAAGATAAAAACCAATGAAATTCATTGAAACTCACCATTCATCACAAATATGCTTGACAACATACTATGAACACAAAGTCAATAGTTGACATCAATGACAATATAATATCTGATCATCCTGTAATCAAATCACTATGTCATCACCAAAACACACTTACCATCACTGCATCAGATATTCCAACAATATCCCCCTTTAGCGTTGATGAAAACACTCTTTTCCAATACAACAATCTCTTCATCAACATCAACATCGTCAACATGAAACATTAAGGAGAAAAATGTTTCCACTTATATCTTTCACATGTTCTGATTTTACTCCGCCTTTACCAAACTTCACTCTTTGTCAAACACACATACATCTTCACATCTTCACATCTTCTCCATACATCTCCTCCATACATCTTCTCCCCCTTTGACAACAATGCTAAAGGTGCAAAATACTCTTGATATCTTCTCTGCAATACCTATCTAACCAAAGCACATCACTTCATAGACTGCTCCCCCTAAGGAGTAGTCTTATAAAATTAATCCACACATAACAATATTTAATATACTGGCACTGATGCAACTTCATCTTCTTTTAATTAAGAGAAGATAGAGGAATGACCCCTAGCCTACCTCTTAGATACTAAAAAAGTATCCTTAGGAAATGGTTTAGTAAAAAATATCAGAAACCTCCTCCTTAGTTGGCACATACTTTAACCTTACTTCCTTTTCTTGTACCTATTCTCTAAGAAAATGATATTTGATAGCTATATGCTTAGTCTTAGAGTGCATCATCGGGTTCTTTGAAATTTTAATAGCACTTGTATTGTCACAATAGAAAACTACTGATTTAGTTACCTTCTCCTATATTCCTTCTAGAATCTGCTTAATCCATACTATCTGAGTACAATTAATTGTAGCTACAACATACTAATCTTCAATTTTTGTTTGAGATATACAATTCTGCTTCTTGCTTGTCCAAGATACAAGCCTATCTCCAAGAAATAATGCACCTGCACTTGTGCTCTTTTGATCATCAAAATTACCTGCCTAATCAGCATCAGTAAATACATTCAAAGAAAAATTACCTTTATGTCTATAATAGATACCATACTCTTCAGTTCCCTTAAGGTATCTGAAGATTATCTTCACTGCAACCATATGAGTTTCCTTGGGATTAGAAGAGAATCTATCTACTAATCCAACTACCCCTGCTATATCCGATCTACTATGTACAACATATTGTAGCTTACTGATTACAAACCTATAAAGTATTTCATCCACTTCTTTATAATCATCTTCCTTTAACTATTTGCAACCAATTACCATAGGGGTACCAACCGGTTTTGAGTCCTCTAGTCAAAAAGTCTTTAGTATTTCTCTTACATATTTGGATTGACTTATGTAGATACCATTCTTCATCTATTGAACTTTAAATCAATGAAGAATTTGATCTCACCAATCATAGACATCTCAAATTATTTCCTCATCTCATCTACAAATGATCTTCTCAACTCTTCATCGCCACAAAAAATGATATCATCTACAAACATCTCTATAACTAGCAATCTGTCATCTTTGTCAGTCTTCAAATACACATTGTTGTTGTCACTTGTTATAAAAAAACTAATTTGAATCAGATATGAGTGAAGCCTCTCATACCATGATCTAGGTGCCATTTTCAATCCATACAAATCTTTCTGTAAGCTACACACCATATTCTTACCTTTAAAATTAGAAAATCATTCAAGCTGTTCAATGTATACCTCTTCTTCCAAAATTCCATTCAGAAAAGGTGACTTAACATCCATTTGATATACCTTGAATCCTTTGTAAGCAATATAAGCATGCACTATTCTCACACCTTCAAGTCTGGCCACAGGTGAAAATGTTTCACCATAGTCCATGCCTTCCTCTTGTGCATATCCATTGCACACCAATCTAGACTTGTTCCTTAACACTTCACCACTCTCATCCATTTTGTTTCAAAAAATCCACTTTGTACCAGTCACATTCTTGTCCACCGGTCTCGGCACTAATGTCTAGGTTTTTTTTTTCTTCCAATATGTTCCAATTCTTCTTCCATAGCTTTCACCCAATATTCATCTTTCAATGCTTCTTTCACTATTTTGAGCTCAAATTCAAATTAAAAAAATGTACCTTCTCTTTCCTTCTAGTTAACACACATGCATTTCTGTCACCAATAATTTGATAAGGTGAGTGATTCAACTTTACATACTTAGGTATATTGGTTTGGTTCTAGGATTTTCTTCAACTACTTGTATATGTTCCTATTCATTAACCCATCTCTCCATCAGTTCTTCTGTAGTGTCCCGATTCACCGATTGCAGATAAAAAAACCCATTATAGTCTTCAAGTTCCTTCTTGCTGGATTCATCATTTTTCTCTAAAAGAATCATCTATATTGACACTAACACTTTCCACTATCTTTTTTGTTACTTTTTTCAGGAATTTGTAGGCTTTTCTCTTAGAAGAATATCCTAAGGATATCCCCTCATCACTTTTTGGATCAAACTTTCCATAATTTTCATCTCTTTTAATGTATCATCTACTCTCAAATATTTTGAAATAATTAACACATGGTGTTTGACCATACCACAACTCATAGGGATTTTTGTTTGTACCTTTCTTTAGCTCAACTCTATTCAAAGTGTAAATTGTAGTGCTCACAGCTTCTCTCCAATATGTCTAAGAAATACCTTTTTGAATCATTAATGTCCTAGAAAAATCAATGATAGATCTATTTCTTCTTTTAGCAATACCATTCTGCTGAGGTGTTCTAGGTGTAGGCATCTGTCTATGAATTCCCTATTCTTCACAATAAGTAGTAAACTCATGTGAAGTAAAATCACCTCCTTTGTCATATCTAAGACATTTTAGAGTCTTACTAGTCTCCTTCTCCACTCTAGCTTTATAGATCTTAAACACATGAAAAGCTTCAGATCTATCCTTTAAAAAGATAAACCACATCATTCAAGAAAAATCATCAACAAATAACATGAAGTATCTATCACCATAGTAACTCCTAGTTATCATTGGACCACACAGATCAGTATGAACCAAATCTAAGATGTTTTAAGAAGAATAATTTTTGCTGATGAAACTAGACTTACCAAGCAGACATTCTTTGCACATTATATTATCTGGTTTTATTAGGTTGGGAAAACCTCTCACTAACTTCATCTTACTAACTTTGATCAAGTTATCAAAATTTACATAACAAAACCTCTTATGCCACAACCAACAATCTTAAAACTTAGAAATTAGACAACTCTTAGTAGTATAATTCAGATGGAACACGTTACCTCTAGTTTGTTTACTGATAACAATCAGTTCTCCTAATTTCCCAATAATTTTGCATATACCTCCATTGAAATAAATGGATCCTTTACCTTTTACTAAATAGGGAGCATAATTTCCAAACCTTACTGGGCCTCCATCACATTCCTCCAACTTGATGAAATTACTTTTATCACCGATCATGTGATGAGTGCACCTACTGTTAATAATACAGTTACCACTATGATTCATGTTAGAAACCAAAGATCTCTCACCTTCTTTTGAGGGATCTTCCTTAAATGCAACAAACACAATTTCTTCATCATCTCTTCCATCAGATTTCTCATCGATCAAACCTTCCTCAGCTAGGTAGAATGCTTTCTTCTTATTATCCTTGAATCTTCTTGGCTTTTCCTTCCTATCATTTTTAGGGAATCTAGAGGCAATATGTCCAATTTTGTTACATGAAAAGCACTTAAAAGGCAAATTACCCTTGTATTTACCTTTCCCTCTAGGAAGCCTTCTAGAAATCAAGGTTTCTAGATCCTCCTAATCTCTTTCTTTAGATAACATAGATTCATTAACATTAGAGTGACATAATGAAGAACTATTAGTGTATGCGGTCGGATTCGTGGTTCCTTCACTTTCCAATGACGAGGGTTAGTAGCACCGGTTTACAATGGGGAAATCAATACAAAAACTACTAATAAAGAACACTTAACATATCAATAAAATATACAAGCAAAGAAAGGGAAGACAAATGAATGCAAACCCAATTTCTTGAAGCTTCTATTGTCTCTCTCTATTCCTTCTGAAAAACTATTTTTGATGCTCAGTATTGGTGTGGGCAACGTCTATGAATTGGGAGCATTAAGAATATGATATTGAAATGTGTGATCACAAGATGGCTTTGAATGCTAGAACCAATTTGACAGAGTAATAGCACATGTGAGATTGAAATCCTGGATCCTTCAAATGCTTATGAAGGGTTTGTTATATAGGAATTGAGAATGAGATGAATAGTTGAGATCAATCCCAGAGATAGGAAGATGAATGGTTGAGATCAAAGGGAACTGGAGAAGCCATCAATAAACTCCACCTCTTCAAATGGGAGAGAGGAGATAGAGTTTGGTTAATTGAGGAGCTAATTTTGAGTTACCTTTTAGAACTGGAGAGATGGGTGGAGTTACCCTTGTGAACTGGAGAGATGGGTGGAGTAACCCATGTGATCTGATTAAGGATTATCTCTTTGAACATAATTGATTATTTAATTTATTTATGTAATTAAAGTTTTTAACATGTGAGATAATTGAATTCTTTTTTATTTAGAATTTCTTTATTGAATGAAATTAAATTAATTTAATTGGAAGAATTTAATTAGTAAGTTTAAATCTTTCAATTTAAACAATAGGAAATTGAATTTAATTAATTAATTAATGGTAATTAATCAATTAAGGTTAATTAGTTAAATAAAATTAATTATTTAATTAATTTTGGGAATTTGATTAGATGATTTGGGGAATGGATTTAGAAGAAAATAGATGATTAATTAACGATGAAAAAATTATTAATTAATAGATGAAATGAATTTAGAAGAAAATAGATGAT
Organism: Thuja plicata; assembly: GCA_018584345.1. Lineage (NCBI taxonomy): Eukaryota > Viridiplantae > Streptophyta > Pinopsida > Cupressales > Cupressaceae > Thuja > Thuja plicata. The sequence goes on along the minus strand of MU223908.1, from coordinate 2,106,112 downwards.
TAATTAATGATTAAAAAAACCATTAATTAATAGATGAAAATTAGTGTTTTTAATGTCAAGTCACAAGTCTCTCCATTTTAGGGTGTCTACATTTTCCCCTCTTTGATGCAATGTGGCTTGTCGCAGTGTGTCAAAGTTTCTCTATTTTGATCCCGCCCTAGCTTGCCCTAGCAATAGCAGATGTATTTATGCCCCCTCAACAAATTTGAGCAAAAATTTGTGACATGAGCATTAATTTGTTGAAACTTCAAATTGATAACATGTGTATCTGATTGATCTTGAAAACGTCGCATTATGCTCATGATATTGACTGTCAAAGTTTCTAGGGTCCGGGAAGGAAATTTGAGGTCCTGGAGGAATTAGGGTTTTTTCAAAATCCTTATAAATAGCTAGGTGGGCCATTCATTTGTAACTTTGCACTCTTCGAGCTCTAGACCCTTGGTAAGTTTGTCTTCTATTTTCTTTGCTTTTTTTTGAGTTCTTTGAGCAATGACGGGCATTTCAGGCGTCATACATGTTTCTGATCAGGTCCGTACTTTTCATTGGCCAGCTGGCATAGGATGTCCAGTAAGTTATCTTTTCCTCCCTATCATTAATGTGTTCATTTATTGCATTTAAAATTATTGTTGTTTTTGAAAATTTTAAATAGTGCCGCAATAGGCTGAGGTTTTTCCGCAATTGCAGTTTTAATGCCGCAATTGACGATTGCATGCCACAAATGATAAGTGTGCTGCATTCATAGTGTTTTATTACTAAATTTGTTGATTGTATGCTGCATTTGATGGTTGTTTGCCTCAAAGGCCATAAAATTTTTGCATTTGTTTGGGGAATGTCGCATTTGACTATTTGTCATTTTTTTTATCATGTTTTAATGGCTTGATGATGTTCTATCTTTGTTCGGGTACTGACATTTTTCGTTCTGTCATTTTGCAGTTTTCTGGGACTATCCTACATTGCCAAGAGTTGAGACCCTCAGGTTTGATTCTTCGCTTTCAGGTTACTGAGGTTAAGAGAGATATTTTGAGGCAGTTAGGCTTCTACTGGGTGTGTTATATGCCCGAGATCACGACCAATAGGGGTATGATCTCTGCCTTATTAGAGAGATGACACTCTGAGACATGTACTTTTAGTTTACCAACTGGCGAGTGCACAGTCACTCTGGAGGGTGTGTATCACATCCTGCAGATTGCTATCCAGGGTGCCCTTGCTGAGTATGACCGAGACGCTGGTGTTACTGCTCTGTCTGAGCTTTCCGGTCTGCCCCAAGAACATCTTGGGATGTATGATCCCTATGATATCCCATGGTCTAGATTTCAGATGGGTCTAGATAGGTTTTCCATATTATTAGACAGTTTTATTTGTGGGATTTGTGTCCCAATCGTCGCCAACATAGAATCTCTATCGGGTTCGGTGCTTGTCTTTGGGGTATGGTGCGAGATCATACCATATATGCCTGGGGTCCGTGCATGTTGGCCCACATGTACTTCCATATGTTCTATGTTGCTTACCTTGGAGGTAAGTCCCTTGGGTGTAGTGCCACATTGGTTCAGATATGGGCTTGGGAGAACATTGCTGTGTACAGGCATGTAGGTGCTCGAGATCTTCCTACTAGGAGACCGTATGTATTTATGTATGATAACGCCATTGTTTAGTCTCATATGGGACACTTGATGTTTTGGCCACAACAACTTGATATGATGCCCTATTTTATCTGGAGGCCTTACAGGGACTGTCTTGTTTGGGATGGAGAGGATGCACATTACCTTTCTGTCGGCAACAGAGGTTCGTGATTGACCATGTTAGTAGGCATGTGCATATGATAGACTTCCAAAACACCGATAGGGTGTTGTGATAGTTTGGGGAGAGGTAAGATGTGACTGATTTGTATGCCTATTTTGCTCATAGATCAAGATATGCTACACTTTGGGGTACATTCATTCCTCTTGATGCGGCTATTACCGAGTTCTAGGGACTCATTCCTATTGCATGGACTTGGCGATCAACCACTATTGATGCCGGTATGTATTAGCTTTGACCCTTCCTGATATACTTCTCTTTTCTCATTTGTCTTAGTGTAGTTATCTTTTCTGCTTTGTTAGATGTATCTACTCTGATTAGTCTTTTATGCTCATCCTCTAGATGTTACTGATGTCTGAACTTTGTTTCTTTTTAGGCACTACACCATAATATGATGCATGGTGTCAGGCATCTCATCCGGAGCCACTGACTGATGTTTCTCGCTCGGTTGTGGGTAGACTCTTGAGGAGGCCACGTCAGAGATAGGGTCGAGGGAGGGATGGTGGTGGTAGGGATGGAGGTCATGTTGGAGGCTGGGATGGAGGATGGGGGAGAGATGGAGGTCGTGATGGTGGATGGGGGAGGAGTGGAAACGATGGAGATGATCCTAGTCCTGGTAGTTCTTGTGGTAGGGTGAGGACTAGGGGGGATGGAGTAGTGGTAGGAGAGTTGGGTTGGGTGCTATCCTGGAGGAGGAGGAGGCTATGGAGGAGGAGGAGCCACAGTTGGTCTGTAGAGTGCGTCCTCACACATATGATATGTTGGCTCCCTAGTTGGAGGATCAAAAAACTGTTGTTGATGTTGATTTACAGGATGTAGAGAGTGAGGAGGTAGATACTGAGGGTTATGGCTCTAGTACCTCGATTGGTAGAAACAGTAATGGCAGCAGTATTAGGGAGAGTGAGATCAGTGATTCATGGGTAGTGAGGGGGAGGGGAGATGAGGGGCTAGGTAGTAGAGGAGATGAGGGTGACATGGATTTGGCTATGGGAGGGATGTACATAGATCCTTTTGATCTTAAGAGACTTACTTAGAAGGTATTTGATCTTCAGGCCATACTTGCTTCATCTGATTCTCATTCCACAACTTTAGAGAGTAGGGTTGCAACAATAGAGGCTAGAGCTACTGCGACAGAGGGTAGAGAGCAACAAGATCATCCTGAGGTCTGATCTTTTATTGATAGTGTACAAAATGCATCCCATCAAGATGTTCTTGATTGGTTCTACAGATCTGGGAGGGATGGTCAGAGAGAGATAAACTATTGGCGACACTACTATGAGGGTGCAGTTCCTTTAGCTCAATGGGTTCCTAGTTATACTACTTCACAGAGATCCAGTAGAGAACATAGGTCCCAAAGTAGTGGTGTTTATGCTTCTAGTCCATCATAGAGGCCTGCATTTGATATGCCACCCCCTCATCCACCTGGTGGTGAGGGTGGGGGTAGCTCCTGTTGATTGTATAGACCTTCCATTTTGTATCATATACCATTTTTGTAGTGATGTTCCTTTGATATACTCTAAGGATTATCGATGATTTGTATCTTGACACACTGATATTTATTGATATTCTTGTTGATCACCTTCTTGTGTTCCAACTTGCGACCGTTCATTGTACTCAGATATTTAGATGTATGTGAGTTGCAGCTTTGATTCTATATGATATGCATTGGTTTACTTGATATATGTATGGTGCTACATGATTTATGTTTAGATGATGAAATGTTTATGCAATGTGATTCTATTTTGCAAAATCTTAGATGTATGATTTACTTTTCTATGATACTGACGTATGTATGCAGGATGGTGGAAATGAAATGCATGTTTACATGAGATGTTTTATGGATGCATTTGAATATGATTACCATGTATGCAAATGCATTATTATTATTTTATGATGCACTTAAATGGAATGAATGCAATCTATTATGCACAAAATATCTGAGTTATGCATGTGTTAGTTAGAAGGAAGTTATTTTTGAATTTTCTCTGGGATCAATTGATAGATATTAATTGATAGAAAGGATGAGTGACCCATGTTGCTGCCGCATTTCCAATTTTTTTCATCATTGCATCTTTTTATGAAATTCCAAAGAGTGTCCAATGCATCTAGATCTTAGACCTTTTGGATACTGCTATGACCTCTTGATAAACATAAGGAGTAGAGAGATCAAATAGAAAGAGAACTTAGTGCACCTAGATATTGACCATTTGGATACAACCAAGTTCCCTGTTTTGAAAAGAAAGAGAGCCAAAAGCACCTATATATTGACCATCTGGATACCACTTTTCTCGTTGCCCATTCAAAAAAGATAAAACTAAGATTGAATTCCAACGCATCCTGATCTCAGACCATCTAGATGAATTCTTGATTTTGAAAACAAAGACAAAAAACCAAGATAGAATTCCAAGGCACCCAGATCTTAGACCATCTGGATACCATTAGGAACTCTTGATTTTAAAAAAGAAAGACATAAAACCAAGATAGAATTCCAAAGAACACATATCTTAGGCCATCTAGACACCATTATGAACTCTTGATTTTGAACAAGAAGATAGAAGAGAAGGAATGTCCAATTCTTTCCTAGGGTTAAGCTCAGATCATGGAAATATGTAGCTGCCAGATAAGTGAAAGCGCCTACCGCATTTATCCTAAATCATCACAACCCTAGAATTTAAGTGAAAATTTCACAGAAAAAAATCAAAGAAAATAAGTTATGGTCTATCATAGCTACTCTCCTCACTTGGCGGATCTTGGAGTAGCATAAAAATATAACAACAAAACATAGACTGAAATCTAATCGATGACTAACCTAATCAACCTTTTGATTGCTCCTTGATTCAGTTGGATTCTCTTGATTGGCTTGACTCTCTTGATAGGCTTGATATGCTTGATTGTCTTGATTGTGTCTGGTTTTAGTAATGGATGACTCATATAAGACTAAACTATCTGGTTTTGAGCATATCCATCACTATGTAAGATGATTGATTGATTGATTTTGATCAGTTTTGGTGGCTGATCAAGTTGTGTTAGATAGACCCAATGCTAATTCACAAAGCTCATGGTTTTGACGTTTGTTAGATTAGCTTGGTCGCCAGTTTGCTTGCTGATAGATTTGATAGATTGATAAAGCTATGTCATATAGGCCCAATGCTGATTTGCAAAGCTCATGGTTTTGACATTGATTGACTTGGCGTGATCGCCCTTTTCTTTGTTTATAACCGAGTTGGTTTTATTGCTTGGGATTTTGAAATTTTTTGATTGTTTTTGATGAAGATTGATTTTCTCAGTATTTTTTGATCTTTTTAGGATTTTTTCAGGACATTTGGAATTGCCCCTAGTCTGGTGGACCAGTACTAACCATGGATAAATGTTAGTTCTTAGAGGTGTCTTGTGCTTTTGGAAATAGTTTGAGTAGTCAATCTTTCATGCGGAGTTTGCTCAAGATTTGATCTTTGTCATTTGATGGTGAAGCTAGATTTAAACAGTTGGTGCCTGTTTTCTAGGTTTTCACCAACTTAGCTACTCAATAGCACCTATTTTCCAAGTTTTCACTAAGAGAGATTTTTTTTCTCTTTACTTTTTTGCTTTTTTGATTTTTTTGTTGTCGCCAAGGCACTTGTTTGCCAGGTTTTCACCAAGGTAACATTTTATATTTTTTGATTTTTTTGGTATTTTCTGGATATGTAGATAGTTGCATTAACCATTGAGACCTCAAGCATAGAACATCTTGAGGTGCATGTTGATTATGTATCTGGGGAGCTGATCTCTTTATGGTGTTGTTAGTTGGTATGCCCCACTCTGGGTAGAGTTGATAATGACATATGGTCCTAGCCAGTTAGTCTCAAACTTTCCTAGTTTCACCCGTTCTTCTTGGTTCTTTTGATTTTCCATGAGGATGAGGTCTCCTACCTCAAATTTTTGTGGCCTCACTTTCTTATGATAGTTCCTTCTAAGGCCATTCTGATAGCCTTGTAAGTGGTTGAATGCATTTTGTCTTCTTTCATATAATAGTTCCAGTTCACTGAGCCTTCCTACTCTGTAGTCCTCATTAGAAATAAGGTTCTTCAATGAAATCCTTAGGGATGAGATTTCCTCTTTGAGGGGTAAAACCACCTCTGATCCATAAACTAGGGAGAAAGGAGTGGCTCCTGTAGGTGTTCTCACACTAGTTCTATATTACCATAATGGGAGATTGAGTTCTAAATGCCAGTCTCGCCCTGATTCATTAAGTGTTTTCTTCAAGATTTGCAATCACTAGAAGATACGTCTTGTTTTGTATTTTTACCATTTTTGTGCCAGTAAGCGCCTTTCGATTTTCACTTACTAATGGTTCTTTTTCTTTTTTAGTTATTTTTGATGACTGGAAAGAGGTGCTTCCTCCCCAAAGTATGTTGATCTGTCGAGGTTGATGGAGAAACCTGCTTTATGGTCTTCAAATGGAATTCCCTCTCTAAATCCCATGATGTATATGATAGCCTCATAATTCTCAAAGATATCCATACTAGGCAGTCCTTGTTGATCCCACTCTATCAGTTATGGGTGTACAAGACATAGGCCCTCATGTTGGGTTGACTCTATTTGGTTAAATGGGACAACAAAGATGGTTCTGAAAAACCTGGACTGTGATGTGGACACACCACCTAATGAATTACTATCGGTATGTTTATTGATACAAGGTTGGTCATCTATGGTTAATTGGTTGAATAGATCGTCAAGGTGTATGGTGGTGGCTGATTGAGGGGAATAGTCTAGGATTGAAGGTTTGGAGTCGTGAAGGGATCACCGCCCGTACTTGTTGGAGTCAGATTTTCTAGAATGCTCATCAGATGTCTCACTTTCCTTGTTATCATGGATTGCTTGGTTGAGGTTTAATCAGGATTGAACTTTGGCGGGAAACAACTATTGTACTATGTTTCTTATCAAGATGTGTTCCAAGTTTTGCCCCCGGTGTAACTCTGTTATTTGTTCTTGATCAAATTGTATGTCTTGGCTGATAGGACTAGTTCTTTGTTTCCCATAGCCTAACCCTCTCTTTTTTCTCTGGGTTTGTGAGAGAGACAATTCCATTAAACATTATTGTCTTTCCCCTAGATGAGTTGTACCATCATACCCAAACCTTTGCAACATTATATAGCCAGCTTCATAGGTTAATATGGGTAGGGGTTGTTGAAGTGTCTCTTGTGGATCTTGATACAACCATGTATTAATATCTAGATCAACCAGGTTCTCTTCTGCAATGTCTCCCCATCTGACAAAGGTTGTGGGTGAACACTTGAACACAATAGGTTCTGGGGTTTCTATTGTAATAGCTGGTTGTGTCATGCCATATGTTCTTGGGCTCTGAGGCATGTTTGTGATAGTGAAAGCTTCCTTATATCTATATTCACCATACCCTTTGTTAGTAATGGATATTGTTTCCTCTTTTCTTATGATATATTTGGGAATTGAATTTGATGTGGATGAGATACTTGCCTCTTGGTTCAAGGGAACCTAGTTGTCAGTACTGGTTTGAACCACATTACAGTATTGGAATGGATTTGGATCTCCCTCAATAATGATTTCTTCCCCCTGGTGTGGGAAATTGATGCACTGATGATATGTGGAGGGTAAAACTTTCATCTCATGTATCCATGGCCTCCCCAGTAACATGTTGTATCCCAACTCTAGGTCTAGGATCTGGAAGGGAGTGTTCTTGACAACTGGACCAATCTGAATAAGTAGAATGATAATACCTTTGGAGGATCTTTCCTCTTCATCATAGCCTCTGATGTTGATCCTTCTTATGATGTCGATACTAGATTTTGAGTAGCCTAATTACTTGATTACCTTTAAGGTACAAATTTTTAATCCAACCCCACTATCGACAAGGACTCTACTGATTGCACTTTTTTGGACATGGACAAGAAAGTGCCAGGGGTCATTATGCAATGGTTTGTGTGGTGGCATGTCATGGTCTATGAATGTTGCATTCTTGTTAGTTTCTATATGGTTAACCATCATTTGGAAGCTCTCAGGGGTTATGTCCCTTGGGACAGCTTCTTTCTAAAGGGCTTGGTCAAGTGATTGTTTATGATGGGGAGATATGCGCAAGAGATAAAACATGGAGATTTGGGTAGGCATACACTTTAGCTGATCCCCTAGGTTTGTCTATGGATTTGAGGTTGCTTGAGGGTTGACTGGTGTAGCAGATGAGGAAGGTGATCCTTGCAAGACAACTCTTTTATGATGCATGGTTACAACATATTTTTTACCTTGGTCTCTGATAGTGATGGTAGCTACATGGCTATCTAAAGGATTTAGGCAATTGATAGTGTTATCACTGTTGGCATAAGTGTATTTGACCTATTTTGACTATCCACTAGACTCAAAGGTTTTCCCTTTATTGTGATCATGAAATGTGTCATTGAATATCATATGATCAGTTGTTCCATTTTTTTGGGTATTGGTTATGTCAATGACCCCTGTGTCAATCAGATCTTTGATATCATGTTTCAATCGATAACAGTTGGGTGTCTTGTGTCCCTTCACTTGATGAAACTTGTAGAAGTTGTTATCATTGTACCATTTTGGTTTGATTGCACCATGTTGATATTCCCTAATTTTTAGGAGAGTGATACTGTTGGATTGTATCAACTTTCGTAATGCTGATTCTATCGACTCTCCTAATGGTGTGCAATCACATTTTGGGAACCGAAACCATGGTTGGCATTGAGCATGTGGTTGAATGTTTGACATAGTGGCTGCTTAGACAAGGGGTGGTTGAGTTTGAGTGTATGCTTGTGGAGTGGGCACCATGGTTTGTTGGTTAGCCATAGGTGCACCTTGTAGTGAAACTTTGGGTTGGGCGTAGTTGACCATTTTCACATCAATGACACCATCATTGGTGACATTTTTTTTATTCCACCACTTAGATTTTTCCATTGTAGTCTTGTTTGTATTTTTTTGGGTAGGATCTACAAGGACACCTCATTTGACCAAGTTCTTCTCACAACGAACTCCTCATTTGATGAGTTTTTTAAAGTTTTGAGCTAACTGCAATTTGGTTGTAAATGACATGTTTGGAATCAGATTGTCAACGGACATGAATATTAGGTCTTGCTCAGGTACATCATACATGATTCTATTTTTAGTATTCATCAATCTTTGTAGGAATTTTACAAAAGACTCTTCATCGGTTTGTTTGATATCACAAAGATCCTTGATGCTGACCTTGCGCTCGATGTTATGATGGAAGTGAGCGATGAACTTTTTGGCCAATTCACCCCAAGAGTGAATGCTATGAGGAAAATGTGAGAACCATTACATTGCTGGTCTGACTAATCTTTGTGGGAATAGTTGCATTAAGTATGTCTCATCATGTGTGACTTTGACGCAACTAGCAAAGGATTCCTGAATATGCTCCATAAGGTTGGTATTGCCCCTATATTTGTCAAATTTTGGTACCGAGATGTGAGTTGGGAATGGAGACATGTGAAGAGAGTGATCAAATGGGTATGGGTATAAATCCTCTGTGGTGTATGATTTATTTTTCCCTTGATTTTTCATATCCATCATTTGGGTTTGAAGGTTCTGCACTTGTTGGATCAGCATGTCTATTTGAGATTGAGGATGATTTGTGATATTGTACCTCTGTGCTGTCATAGGTATGAGGCCGCACCTCTATGTCCCTTGAGTTGGAATAGAGGACCTCATCCTTGAGACTTGATATTAATTTACCAACACATGATTTCAATATGGGGGTATGTGAATGGCCCAAGGTTGATTCTATTGTGTTTGTTGTTGGGGTTGGGGTTTTTGTTGTTGCTGAAGCTGAGATTGTTGCCGCCTGGGTTGAGGTTGTTGTTCTTGCTGAAGCTGGGATTGCTGTTGCTGGGGTAGGAGTTGTTGTTTCTACTGAAGCTGGGATTACTGCTATTGGGGTTGAGGTTGTTGTTGGATGAGCAAAGGCATATTCTTGGGTGGGCATTGACTAAAAGTTAGAATTGTAGAGATGGATCCCTATGGGAATGATGTGTTGGCCCCAAGGCTAGTAGGGATTGACTGCAGTAGCAACATAGTTGCAAAAAGGTTGCTTCTTGTTGGTGGGGCTGAGGGCATAACATGAGAGCTTTATTTGCCAGGCCATAAGGTTGAGGGTTGAGGCATACTAGTGACCATGGGTGCACTTAGTTGGGAGCTTGTCATGATTTGTATAGAAGACGTGATTGCTTGGTTTACTGAATTGATTTGATTGGACATAGTCTATGTTGTTGTCGGTGATGTCAAGGATGGGAAGATCTAAGATACCACAGGTTCTGTTTGAGGGGGTCAAGTAGTGTTTTGACCCGCGAGAGGGTTTTTGAGCCATATGGTTAACACATTGAATTCAACGGGGAGTTTGACTACCTTCTTTATCAACATGGCTAAGAAATGTTTGAGGTTCCTCTCTACAAAAACGTCAACCACTTGCATGGAATAGGCATGTTGCTCTATATCTTTGAGCTCCTCTTTTGTGACATTTTGGATCAAAGTTGACCCACATGGATTCTCAATGAATAGAGCAGGACTGGTATTTATGAAAGGATCATCCTCTCGCTTTGTTTCCCAAGTGGGGAATCTATTGATGTACGAGTTATCACGTTGAGTTCTAGCCTTTGACCTTGTGTAAGGCCCTTCGTGAGGTGTTTGAGACATAGTGTGGTCTAGATTTTATGACTAAAACAAGTGATATAAAGCAACCAAAAAAGGATAACCTTTTTAGGAGAGTCCGGATTATGTTTGGACAAGGGTAATTCTAAGGAAAAATGTTGATTTATCTTGATCTCAAAGTTTGGATGATGTAAGAATAAGATTTGTTGACCTTTTCCTGGGACAAAGTCACTGATAGAGATAATGATGATGTTTGAGATAATGATATCAAGATATTTTGAGTCTGAAATTTCAAACTAACAATGCTTGGACAATAACCATGCTTTCAAATATTGGATGATCTTTAATGTTTAGAGATTCACACAATGTTCTTCACATTTTTCTAGGATAGACATTGGTCTTTGACACAAAATGGAGAGTATTTCAAGATTTTAGGTCAAAATAGGTGTAAAAAAGTCTCTGGTCAATTGTGGCAAAACTCCACTGATTGCGGTAAAGTGACTGGTTGATTGCTATAATTTATCACTGATTGTAGTAATAAATAGGTCAATTGGGGCAATAAAAAGGAAGAATGTGACACACTTCTGTTAATTGCGGAAAAATGCAGGCAATTGTAGTAAAGAGGAAATAGTCTCAAAAAGACTCAAGATTAGGTTTCACTGTCTGACAATTTTGATTTTCTGGAACAAGGCTTCTGATTTGAAAGATAGTTGATGTTGAAAACCCTAGACTTTAACATGTTTTAATCATTTTGATAGTTTTTGATTTTTTTTTTGTGTTTTGGAAATTGATCAAAGAACAAGCACAATGGACAGTGTTTTTTAATCTAGCACATGTTTTGACACAAGGACAACCAAATTAATCTAAGGAAAATTTGTCTGTCAAATACAATATTATATGCCAAATGCTTAGATGTTTGTTAGCTCACACAACAAGTGTCACACTACTAGGACACGATGGTCCACAATGTAGGCGCCCATGTTTTTTTCATTGCTAGGTATTGTTGTCATGGAGTGAAGATCTCTTTCACTACACAAATACCTTGGAACATATATGTTAGGAATATTGGGGGGAAATTATGCAACCCATTGCACTATAATAAGGTATCCGTTTGGAGGTAGATCGGGTTGGCCTCTATTTTATCAAGGTTGTAGTAAGGGTCCGTGGCCTCTATCCAATTAGTTTGCATGTGTGTGACTCACTTAAGAGCCTAGTTGACCACACTGGCTCCTTAGGGATGTTCACCTGATCTAGACTATCATCAACACACCTCTCCCAAGCTTGGCTAGATATAAAATGGAACTTTGGTTCACATCTTGTTTATATATTGATTAGAAGGATTACCGGTTTAAGGTCGTTCTCCGAGGAAGAAGCTATTGATATTGTGGTGAATGATCATGTAGTGGGTGTTGATATTGTGGCCCTACTCATCTAGTTGTTGGGAGGTGAGGGGCGGTAGCCCTGAACCTTCGGTCAGCGCGAAGCACCGAATATTTTTGTGCTTTTTTGTGAAAAAATATTTTCTTTTTCGGGAAAAAGAAGACCGACATTGTAAAACCCTAAAATGGTCAATTTTAGAGGTTTCCCTAAAATGCATGTTATAAGCGGCTAAGATGCTTAATGCATTGTAAGGTTGGTGTACTATTTTGCTGGATAATAAGAAAGGTTGGACAACTGTGTAGGTGGACGTAGCCCAGGTTTTGGGTGAACCGTGTTAAATCTGTGTGTTATCTATGTTAAGTTTTATTCTTCTTTTGTTTTATGCATATAACTATTTATTCTTATATTTTTCTAGATCTTTCAAACCCTAACAAAAGTGCATTCCCCAGACATGCCTTTCTAAAAGGTATTAAGGTGTTTAATCTAACAAATTGTGCAAGTGGACCAAAAACTCACGACACAAAGTTAATCGCTTAAACACCAAAATGTAATGTGAACTAAGCTAAACCACCATACAAGCAAAAGTTTTCATTTTTAAGCCCAAAAGTAGGTGTTGATTGCTTGTTCAGTTTTAATGCACCAAATTGAGAGATTTTTTTTACCTTATTAAATTCTTAACCTCACGTCAATTTTAGGCACCAAATTCCAAAGTGTGAGATGTGAGATGTTTGACAAGCACTATTATTTTTAAGCACCAAAGTACAAGCAAATGAATTTTATGTTGTATTGTTAACTTGTCTTCTCGATTTGAATCTGTCAAAGAAAGTGTTTAGTATCTCAAGAAATGAAAGCTTTTCAATCCAAAACAACAAAATATATAGAAACTCCAGGATTATTGAGATTGCTGAGATTAATAGTGACTTTGTACTTACTTGCAAATCGCTTGATTAAATCAAGGTACCTTGTGTATGCTTCACTTTGATCCTCAGCTGCGATTGCAAGAATAGCCCTTTGTTGTGATTGATAGTTGGTGATTCTCCTTATTGCAGCTCTTAATGATCAAGCACATGGGATGTGTCTGATTACCTTCTTTTCCATTCACCATTAGTCAAACCTACACAAAAACCAAGAAAAAATATCCCAAAATGTGATTTTTATGTCAATTACGACACTGTTTACTCAATTGCGGCAAATTTATGTCAATTGCGGTAGAATGTTGGCAATTGCGGCAAAAAACTCTGGTCTACATAAAACTGTTTGCATTTGCAGCATGGATCGGTCAATTGCGGTAGAGCACAGACAATTGTGATAAAACCTAGGCTATTGTAGCATAGTGCTAGAATAAAAAAGATAAAAGATGATAGAATAGAAGTGTGAAAGTCTATAATCAATTACGGTATTAAACTAGTCAATTGTGGCAATCATTCATCAATTGCAAAAAATACCAGCAATTCTAAAATTACATGATTATCGAGAAAATGATGAAAAATGGGGTCTGCAACAATACAAAGGAGGCCAAAAAGTTCTGACTGTCATCTGTAAGCAATATTTGGATTGTTTGATTCATGTTGGGATCACCAAAATGTATGCAGTCGAATTCGTGGTTCCTTCGCTTTCCAACAACGAGGGTGAGTAGCACCGGTTTGCAATGGGGAAATCAATACAAAAACTACTAATAACGAACACTTAACGTATCAATAAAATGTACAAGCAAAGAAAGGGAAGACAAATGAATGCAAAACCATTTTCTTGAAGCTTCTATTGTCTCTCTCTACTCCTTATGAAATGTTGTTTTTGATGCTCAGTATTGGTGTGGATAGCGTCTATGAATTGGGAGTGTCAAGAATATGTTATTGAAATATCTGATCACAAGATGGCTTTGAATGCTAGAACCAATCTGACAGAGTAATGGCACATGCAAGATTGAAATCCTAGATCCTTCAAATGGATATGAAGGGTTTGTTATATAGGAACTATGAATCAGATGAATGGTTGAGATCAATCCCAGAGACAGGAAGTTGAACGGTTGAGATCAAAGGGAACTAGAGAAGCCATTAGTAAACTCCACCTCTTCAACTGTGAGAGAGGAGATATAGTTTGGTTAACTAAAGAGATAATTTTGAGTTACCTTTTAGAACTGAAGAGGTGGGTGGAGTTACCCATGCGAACTGGAGAGATGGGTGGAGTTACCCATGTGAATCGGAGAGATGGGAGGAGTTACCTGTTGGAGCTTTTTCTTGCGGAATCAAAAAAAATATCTAATCAAATCTATAACTCCAAACGCCTGATTTAGGAAAGATAAAGGCTTATTGATGAGGATTAATCCTCCTTCTTCTACGAGATCCACATCACGCAGGCGGGTATTTCCTAATCTGCACACATGAATCCTTTGTGACAAATACAAGCTTGCAGATATATAACTATGAAATAGTTTTCAGACCTTTAGGTAACAAATACCTTAATATTGTGTTAAGTCTTATACTTGAGTATGTTTAAAAACCAGAGCAATCTTAACTCCTAAGAATACAAAAGGGAAATGTTTTTCAAATTATGTTTTGGGTTAATGGATCTCTGAATTCTCTCAAATCTTGCATAGACCAGTGCCTTATCCAATGAGCAAAAGAGTCAAACATAACATTGCAAAGATGATCATGAACAAAGGGAAAACAACACAGTTTGATATGTCTATATGCCTTACATAAGACAAACCCTATCAATCAAGTTTTACTTATGAATCCACCTGTGTATTTCAAATATTCAACTTCCTACTCAAAGAATTTAACCCTCCCCTTGGAAGAGACCTTGGAATAGACAATACATAACCAACATCCACTGGGAAGACAAGATTGGCAACACCCTTGATATTCTAACTCATACAAATTTGAATACAGATCTTAAATCATAGTCATTCCTTGAATAACTCTATTGTTGATCAACAAAAAATAAAACTAAAACACCCTTGATGCCCTAGTTTATATGATTCAGAAGCAATAATGGAGACAACTTGATGATAAAACAAAAATATTGAAAGTTCATTCATAAAACTTGCTGTTATAATAATGTTCTTCACTGAACCAAAAAATATATAGAACACCTTATATGCATAGAAGAGGAAAAATATTACAGAAGATCACTTGGAACCTACTCTGAAGCTTTTAGAGAGACCGAACTGACTTAGAATTCTGCCAAAATAGAGCAGCAAAAGGAACCTCTAAAACTGAGAAGAGAGGGAAATAAATAGAAGAAGGAAACCCTAAAAACCATGTCTCATTCACACCTATCCTTCTTGCAATCTGATCTTTTACTTATCCTTTGTTCTCCCCTAAAATCTGATCTCATTTTGTCTTTTCAAAATTTGACTTCAAAATCTACTTTTAACTGCCTTCAAAATTTGATTTTTGCTTGCCCTTTCAAAAATGACTTGATCAAAGAAATCTAATCCTCTCCTGCAACTGTCTTTTCAATAAAATCTAATTTTAATCTTTGAGATAACCCCTCTGTGAATGTTTCTCTCTCAAGATTCACAATAAAATATTTCATTTGGCTACAAGAAAAGACTATGCAGTTTTGATATTTCAACTTTGCACATTATTTTAATCTTCTACATTTTGTCTCATTGTCTATACAAATCTGATTTCATTCCTCTGAGAAATCCTCCAAATCTGATCATTCTCTAAAAATATATGACTTCATTCTGCTTATGAGAAACCCTTTGAAATCTGATTTTAACTATCTTTTCTGCAATCAATGTCCTCAACAAATTTGATTAAAAATCTGACTTCATTTGTCTGAGAAAATCTGATCTTATTCCTTTGAGAAATCTTCCGTGAATACATATTTTCAAGTCTTTTAAATAAAGTATTTAGCACAAAACTATAGGAAAAAGGATAATGCCCTAATCTTACACATTATATTATTATTTCCTTTGCATTTTAAATCATATTTGTATGCAAATCTAATCTCATTTATTCTTTAATATTCTTGCACAAACTATGACCATTTAATTCTTTTATCTTTTGAAATCCTATGCATATTCCTTTGAAATTCTTCTTTTATGCAGATTTTTCCCCAGATTCCACCAAAATTGGAAACTTGTCACACACTGACTGGCTACTCCTAACTGGCTTTGCTAACTCCTCTTCTAACCCTGGTTCACTTTGGAGACTTGGAGATAACTTAGTCTCTAAGTTCCTAAGAGATTTTCTTGACCATGATTTTACTTAGAGACCTGGAAATAACCCTCAATATCTAAGTCTCTATAAAATTTAACTTGACCACACCCTTAACCATGCCTTGACAATAGTTAACTTGATAGTGTGTCTCTGAATCTCTAAGAAATTTCCTTGACCCTGGGTTTACTCTGAGATTAAATGCAGGCCCTTGATCTGAATCTCCATCTGATGGTAGTTGCTCAATCTCGCAAGGAAAGACACTTAACATTTCACATTATGTGACTTCACGACTATGGTTTACTAGCATCCAGTTGTGCGGTCTTTGATGCTATCTTCTAACTATGGCTTTCTTTTGCAACTTCACGACTGCACTATCACACGATATATAAAGCCTTGGTGGATAACTACAATCACTTCGTTACTTTGTGCATGGTTAGTTTGGTGGCTAGTTGCGAAGTCGCCATGGCTATCTCATCTAAACGTTAACATCTCCTGACTGCATGACCATCTGCCACATGGCCCTTATCCTAGTCACCATCTGCGCCACTTGTCTACAAAATTTGGTCTTTTCGGTCGCTGACATGTTTCTTGAGGCACCATTTGTCTCTTGCACGCGTGCACAAAGAGAGCCTCCTGCTCTACTTCATATTTCAATATGTTTCTATTTTGGGTTATAAACACCTCAAACTGCCTTCCCACCACCAATGTGGGATTAAATTTCTGCAAGTTATAAATCCTTTCTCTATATCTCACCCAAAATAATGGGGCCCACCATGCATGCACTCCTTCAGCCAAGGGGCCCACCAATAGGCCTCTTTCCTTCTTACTTATTTCACTTAGTGAGCATTGGAATATAAAAACATTAACAAAAACCACTTCCCAGTGCATGTGGGATATTAATATTTTAAATTTTTTAAGCTTCCTTTCACCATACTACATGGGGCTTCAATGTTTTTTTGAAAAATGGTGGGCCCTCCACGCATTGTAGACTTTTCTTTGATGCACTGCGTAGGTTGCCAAGCCGCATCTTCCATATTGCATTTGAAAACTTCATACTACGTAGGCATCCATAGAAAAAATGCGCAGGCTCCTCCAAATGCTACTCGTGAAGGAGGTTGTTTGTATGAAATTTGTTTTAAAACTTTGGTATTATAAACCACGTCATGTTGCATGGGTTTCCATTTCTCTTGCGTAGACTTATTTCACATTGCATAACTTTTGTTTTAAGCATATCCCCCAAAACAACACTTGGGCTCTCTAACCAATCTTTTACGCAAGCTTAGCATTTTTTTTTAAAAACTTTCCATTTAGTATTTGCTAAATACATTGATTGGTTCCTGCGCAAGCCTTGTGGATGTATTTCGTAGCTCATTCTAAACACTCACGTAGGCTTGCTCTTTGTTTTACACATTTCCATTTGGTTTGGGATTTTTCTCAAATAGAAACTTGCCTTTACTCCATGTGTGGGCTTCTAGGTGTAGTGTCATTGATTTATTTTGAAACCTATTTTATTTTCCCCTATGCATGCTGTGCAATCCTCCTTCCTTACTGGCCAATTCATTTGATTGTTTCAAATATTAAGTTGTCTTCCAAATGTTGTATGGGATCCACATTATAAATCCATGTAGCCCTCCATATGCCTTTCATTTAGTTTTAAATTGTTTCAATTTCCATGGTTGTTGGCTTGTGCAGGTTATTGTCTGACATGCTGCACATACAATCTTTGTAATAAATGCCCTCCTCTGAAATCACCATGCGCGGGTTCTTTTAGAAATTGTATTTAGATCATTTGCAATACCTATGAAAGCCTGAAGGCAAAGTCACACTTCAACAATAAGCTCTATCATCTCAAAACCCTCTGTGAAACCATTACATCTGGGACAAGTCCAAGAAAGGAGATCACTTAGATCATCCATATACCGCAGAAGCATATTCAACAAGTATATTGGAAAGTGTTTGATTGCAAGGATGATGATCAAGCCTATGATCATGAATCATCCTCAATTCTCTACCTGTACATAGCAAAAACATGCATATAATGGACAACAATATTGAATATTTCAGGTTATGTGATTTGCAACCAAGATCTTTTTCCATGAAACTTCCAGTGCCCGTTGAACTGTACTTTGAGATATGACAAAGACTATAGAATTTGACTTTACTCCTGCCAATTTTATTGGCCTACATGTTAAAAAATAAAAAACTCTCCCTCCATACATAGCATTTTCTTATTTTTTCACATAGAGTCTCATTTCTATTAGCATTTAGCTTGTCAACATTTGGTATATGTCTAGTGTAGCATTTTACATACATGGTTGTTTCCAAAGAGTTTCAGGTGACAAGTCCACTTATTTCCATATTTTATACTTCTGTGCTCGGTGATCCCAAAATTTTGTGTATCTTTAACATACTGGACAAAACCAATTTGTCAATGTTCTTTTGTTTCAATCGAACTGGCAGCCATTAAAAGTAACATTTTATCTTTCTGCAACTTGATCTCACTTATAACATTCGACCTTTGGAACTGGTTTTAAAATATGACTAGAAGGCCTCCCAGAGCTCTCAAATCCAAAAGATATTCAAACCTTCATGTTCACCATCACCCTGCAAAAAAATATCTCCATGACACCTTCAAAAGCGAGATATTTTAAAATCCCAAGTTGACCACTTTCTGAAATATGAAAATACTCTTATCAAAACATATGCAAAACACCCTTAGATTCACTTTTGCAAAAAATACCAAAACAAGTTCTGAGACTTGACCACCACTCCAGGTAGTTCATTTACATACAAATAATATTAATCCATATCCGGTACTTGAAAATAAATACTAGATAATTCACTTTCATATATGGATTATGAAATTTCAACTATCTTTCTTTGAAAATGAGCTGATTAATTGGCACACATCAGCAATGTCAACACTTTATAACATTCTGAACTTAAACTCAGTGAATTTGTAGAAATCTTATTTGGAATCAGCTAGGAAAAGTGGACAACTAGATTGGTATGAGTCTAGAAATATTTAGGAAGGTACACTTTCATGTTTTCAAATTAGGGGAAAAGTCATTTCTTCTGGGCATTCAACCGGGTACATACTATGGAACTTCAAAGTAGGGAACTTAGTAATTCTGCAAATTACACTATGAGAAACTGAATAAAATACAAACTGTATGACTTCAGAAAACTTATCATCTGACTTCACAGGGATTTGCAAATAGGTGTGTAATTTTAATTTCATGTCTACAACATCCTTGAACACTCTATAATGTCTTTTCTATCCATCTAGTTGAAGATAAAAATAGTTAAAGTAGGTCACTTAGTGAGAACTGGAAACATGCATAAATGCAGATTTGAGTAAACACCTCCAAATGACCATCTCCAAAACATGTCAAAAATGAAAACTAAAAGCTGTAACCCACTTTACTTGCTAAATGAAAGGTGTTGAACCTACTCCCCAAGCTATATCTCATGAAAAATATCAGGTCAATTTTTACAAGTATCCAAAATAGGCCTTCTCCACAAGCTTTTTAGGGTAGCAACTTACACTTAGGGAATTTTTTTGAATAGTCACTCCAAAATGTACACACAATTTTGGAGTTTGAATAGTGGCTCTGACTGAGGATGTGTGCCCCATGCGGGCATGCAAAGGATTCATAATCTCTTGGTACAACAGACCACTCAAAAACCAAATCAGACTTTCTTTTGTCTCTTATTTCTCCTTTCTCTTTTCAAAATTGGGAACCCTTTATTGAAAGAAAATACACCACACAATTGAAAGGAAAGTGACTATACAACATGCAGTTTATTTACAAAAGGCCCGAAGCCCCAAAACTTAAATAAACTCTTACCTCTATCAAAAACAAAATTCTCTACTCCATGCTTAAAAGACAAGCCAACAATACCACTTTCATCAATCTGATTTGACCTATTGCCATCTTGTATTAGCTCACCAATTAAAAAATTATCAACATATTCATCATCTAAACTTTCATGAAAACCAGTTAGAGTGTGAGAATGTAAATTGTGTGGCATATGCATGTTACATTCATTAATTAGGAAAATTTGAGATCCAATGCAATAATCAGAAATGTCAAGTTTATTGCCACATCTTTGATAATACCACCCATCTGAAAAAGAAAACACTCAAATTATGCCATATTGCCAGAGTTAACATTATTGGATCCATCTATATCAGTAGTTTTCATATGAAAGGAGAAAGCATACTTAACTTCATGCAAACATTGAGAACATTAATCACTTGGGACATGATCTAACCCATTCTTCAAAGGATAGGGAATAACAATCTGTGAAACATCAAAGTTGGGCTCATCATAAACATTAGGGATCTTATACAAATAATTTTGACCTTTTGTAAGAGAAAAAGAACAAGATTCAACATCATCATTATCAAAAATTGAAAACTCCACATCATAATCCATATTCTACTTTTCAAAAGGATTATCATCCTGCATCTTGTTAGTGGTTTGTATATCCATATAAGAAATCTCTTCAGTACTTTCCTGCAAATTATCATCATCACACAAACCCAAAACTTGCTAGTGGGTGGGAAGGAAAACATCAATACACTCATTATAAACATCTGTAACTTGAGTAACTGAAGGACCATCCTTTAATGGTTTAATGGAAGATTCAAAATAAAAAAAAGATGTAAAATCTACAAAACTATCCCAATTAGTGCTGAACATTGTATTAGGAAAATCTTCACCCCTTGAATCTGAGACAACTCTGATACTTTCATCATTTGACATATCATATTAAATTTTGTTGTGGCCTAGTGACATGGGAGTACAAGGAAAATTAGAAATATAAGTATCAAAATTCTGACCATCTGATATACATTCCTTGTCAAACTCAATGTGTATGAGGTGTAGGGATTCCAATCTATCCTTCCTTGAAAATATGAGATATTCATAAGACAATAATTCTGAAATTTGTTCACTATGAAGTGAACAACTGTCACCATTTACATTCATCTCTGATACACACTCACAATCAACATCTTAATTTATCAAATTAGTATAATCTTGCTGACTACACACATCTTTTGTTTCATATTGAGAAGGATCATTACTTTCATGATTATAAGATACAAAATTCATATTAGGCTCATGTATAAGTATTTTATTTTCATCATTCTCAATACCATGATTACTAGGTACAACCTCATGTGAAACCGTAAATTTAGGATCTTCAATATCAAAAACTTGGTTTGAAATTTCAAGATTGATGTCACTGTCATACAAAGAATTATCAGAGAAACTTACTTGTTGTGTGAAATAGTGCACCTGTTACCTGCGACACAACACTTCAATAGATCATTATTTTAGTAGAAAAGCATAAAAATCAAGGGTTTCAAGCTAAAAACTAAAACCGATCTATTGCTTCCTATCTAGGAGGAGTTTGAAGAATGCCATAATATTTCCCTCAGATTATGAACAAATCAGTGACATATACAACCTAAGAATGGAAGATTTTAATGAAAACTAATCTAAATGCTCACTAAACATGCATATTAGCTCTAAAAAGAAATGATAATGACAATGCATAAACATCAAAACTACTATGCAATATGAATTCACAATTAATCTAAGCAGCATAACAATACTTTCAATCCTAAAATTAAGGGCCATTTGAGCTCAAAAACTCATTTTATTTATAGAAGAAATGAGGAGAGAGAGAGGGACAAGGTTCATTAATGGAGGTGTAAAAACCATTAATGAGGTGTAAGAGAAATAAATGCCAAAGGCATTGAAGAGGCACGGGCTTGAGGAATCTCCATTAATAATGCATTAATGGGAGTATTCAAGAGGCATGGTTAGGGTGTAAGAAGAAAGCTTGAGAAGGTGGACTTAGAGAGAGTCAAGCTTGAGAAAGTTGACTTTCTCAAGTGAGTTGAGTTCCTAATTACATTTTTAGCAATGTTACATCATTAGGAGGTGGGTTAGGATAGGATTAAGATTAGGATTATAATTAGCATGGGGGGAATAGGTTGGGATGGGTTTGAACCCATGGTTAAGGTGGCTGAGGTAGGTTAGGCTAGGGTTTAGGGGAATATTAATGAAATAAATTATATTAAATATATTCATTCAAAAATAGGAATATTAATTATTTAAGCTTTTTATTGCTTTAGATAATCAATTAGGACTATAGCCAATTAATTAGATTAATATAGGCTAGAAGATAGGCTTTTTGCAAGTGATAATAGAGATTTATTTAATTCCTTTTAAATTAATTACCTTAGCTAGGTATGATTTGAATTCAGTTAAATTAAAATTGATTTGATTTGATTGGCTAATGTTATTAAAAAAATTTAGTGATTAAATCACTTAGGAGATTAAATCTGATTCAAATGAATTATGCCAGGCAATCGAAGAGTTGTCTGGACATAATTGGGGGTATGATCACACTTAGGGAAAATAGGGTCTATAGTCAAAGAAGACCAAATCTAGGTGGTTACATTTGCCCCTCTTTGACTTGATGTGCAAGCAGTGTATTGATTCAAAGAAAGTTTTTGATTTTGACTTCAGAAAGATTTGAGAATTTTGCTCATGATTGAGCAAAATCCCTGATGAGATTAGTCTTGCACTTGATTGAACTAAATTGATAGAATTGACTTTGAACTTTACCGAACAAAGGTAAATACACAAAAGATCTTAAAGATACCAATTGTGAAGTTGGTTTTCGTCCAAAGATTTATAATATTGATTCCAAACTTGGTTGTATCCAAAAGTGAGTATGAAGCACCCAGGAGCTTAGTAAAAATCTTTTAAAATGAGGAAACACAAGATATCTAGCTTATGAGAACCAAACCTTTCTATCCAACAGTTCTGACTTAGTCAAGGAAACTTCCATGCCCCTAGTTTTTTGATAATGAAGTCATTTTTGATGTTGTTTTGAGCAAAAATTTGATTGATGATAGTGTGATCATGCCCCCTCGGGAACAAAATCGAAGGAAAGAAATAAAATCCCTCTGTTGAAAGAATGTATCACTTGCATGGAATGGTTTAGGTCTAGAAAGAATGGAATAGAAGAAGAAAAGAAATGAGGGTGTGTATAAGAATAAACACATGAAAACCAAGCTAATTACGTCAAATTGTGAGTGGTGAGATTGATAAAATGATGTCAGACCAATATTTTTTATGAAATGTGCAATTTGATGGATTTTTGGAACAGATGAAGCAATTCTGCATTTTTAGGAGCTATCATAAAAATGTTACTGTACTACATAAAATACCTTAGGCACCTTTGATTTGGTTCCCAATTGATAAAAAGAGAACAAAACTATAGTTGCAGTTGCCTGGGAGGAGTTTCGAAACCCCTGAATAGCTCAAAAGACCAATATATATCTCAAAAATCACCATTTTACTATTCATTTTCACTATTTCCCATAGTAAATTTGAGAGCTCTGTAGAGAAGATGGTGGTCCCGGTTAGGAAGCATCATTTTGAGCTTAGCTGTCATCATCAGTGCTTGACCGATTATGCACCTCTGGTAAGTACTCGCAAAACTACCTTGTGAATTTTATAATTTTAAATTTTATTCATTTTTGTAGCTTGTAGAGCCCTTTAAATTATAGGTTACATCCAGGATTCTAGATCGCACCCTGCTAAACCCGCGTCGCATCTTGTATTTCCTGGATCAAATCCTATTTTCCTGAATTTCTATTTTGCATCCACTATTTCTTGGATCGCATTCTGTTACCTTGTTTTAGCTTAGTTTAGGATATGAAATCATGTTTATGTCATACCCTGTCCTTTCAAGATTGTACCCTATTTTTAGGGTTGCATCTGGGATTATTGGGATCACACCTAGTGTTCTCCATCACATCCTATGTTTCCAAGATTGCATTTGGGAAAAGAGACCGCACCCTATATATCCAGGATTGCATCTTGTTTTTGGATTTAGAAACTTAGCCATTGTGAACTGTTTGTCTGCTGCGAATCCTGAATCACTTACCTGATCATGAATTTGTATTGTTGTCATAGATAAAACACTGATTTATCTTTTAATTGCAAAAAATAGGTTAATTTTGAGGTAGTTTCATTCTGAGGTACATATCTAGGGTGCGTGCTTGCCTTGGCTGGACTGCTGTCAGATGATGAGTAGGAGGTAGTAGTTCGTGTAGGATTACGCTCATTGCTTGGTTTACTTGATATAGGGGTAAATCAAGGGTTGTTGAATTTTCTTGTCAAGAGATGGCACTTAGAGCACAACTCCTTCCATCTCCCAACTAGGGAAATGATAGTCACTCCTAAGGATGTATGGTGCATACTGCGAGTTCTAGTTATTGGCTACGAGGCGCTCTTTGAGTTGAATTCTGTCATGGCGATTGGTGCAGCTTGTCAGTATTTCTAGGATGACATTATTGATCAGAGATATCTCCTGGGATTATATGTGCAACCACTATGATCATTTATCTGTGTATTTAGCAGGCTTCATTGGTGGCATCCTGATGCCAGACAGAGGACAACACAGATTCCTTGTAGGATGGGTAGATATGCTTGAGAAGATGGTCGTCTCTAGATGGAGATTTGCATGGGGTAGCTGTATTTTGACCCATATGTACAAAGAGATTCACGAGATTGTTTACCATTATACTCAAAGCATGACTCTAGGGATTTTGATTCTTCAGATCTAGGCCTAGGAGTACATCCCAGTGACACAACCCATTGTAGATAGGCAGCATGCACCTGAGAAGACTTATGTTTATATGTATGCCGATTTGATTTAGCAGCCCCATTTGGGCAAGGTAGAGTACTAGCAGAATATTTTTGATGATATGACAGAGGTAGTATGGCAGCTGTACTTGGACTATGAGGAGCGGACCTCTAATGTGAGATAGGTCCCATTTTTCTTTCAGAGCAGCTACCTTTTTGGGAGGACCAGATATGTCATAGAGCATTTTGTACACACGCAAGTTTTGAGATAGTTCAACTAACGATATTCCAGGACCCAGGACGTGACTGTATATGCCAAAGTTCGTGATGAGGCACCATTATGGGGTGCCCAGCTAGTATATGAGACTGCCCACCAGGAGATTGGAGACATGGTTGGACTTAATTGGGATCTCTATCATGATGTTGCAGATGTAGGTTGTTCAGATGGGTATGCTGTAGATATGCTTCAACATCCATTTCCATGATTCATAGTGCCTGAGGAGGCCATTCCTCATATAGAGGATCCGATAGATGATGATCCTGATGATCACCCTGCCAGAGGTAGGGGAGGAGCATAGAGAGATAGGGGTGCTGGGGGTAGAGACAAAGGGCATGATGGAGGTAGATGAGATGGCAGGTGCCCTCCTCCAGATGGTGAGGATGATGGTGGAGATGACATGGGTGGTGGTGCTGTGGGTGGTACAGGGGATGTGGCTAGTGGCAGTGGAGAGGGTTGGCACACCTGATTTAGGTTTGTTTCTCCCAGGATGGATCCAGGTCCTTTACTGACAGGAGAGTAGCAGAGATAGCAATAATAAAGGCAGTCAGATAGGTCACATAATAGACCTTCAAGACAGGATTTTGGCAGGGGTTTCGACAGAGATGGAGATCCACTGCTTAGTGTGAGTAGGAGAGAGAGAAGCTCAGGGCACATATCATAACATTAGAGGCCAGGATAAAAAAAAAGATTCTTTATTGGCAGATAAAGATGCGTAGCTTGAGTGGCTCAGAGAAGAGCAAGATATATAGGCTCGTACTGCTGTTCACTAGGGTCAGAGAGCCACCTATTATTATGCTCTTTATCATGCAGTAGTGCCAGAGGGACAGAGAGCTGTGTCATTTTCACGGTTAGCACAATAGTCAGAGGGGGCCATGCATCCTCTAGTAGCTCCATTTGTACCACCACCTCCTCCTCCTCTAGATCAGGGAGAGGGGGGAAGCCAGAGCTGATTTTACATTTTGTCATATGTATTACTGAGATCACATTTTATATCCAGATCCTCCTGAGACCATTCTTTTTATACAATGATACTTTATACATTTATATCTGATTCATCCTGACATTCTAATACTCTTTGTATAGACTTGTGCCATATTTTTGATCTGTACCATGTTTTGAGATATATATCTGATGCATCTGTTTCTGATTTTGACATGTTTCATGATTTCTCTTTGCTTATTTTTTAGATGGTTTTGCACATGTGATTGTATCTTGGTCTTATGATGAGTTAGATTTAGATGATGACATCATTTATGTATTTTGAATTTATTACTAATATAAATATGTTTCAAATGATACTATGTGAACGTGCAAATGTATATTTTTGAGTTTTTCTTGTGCAAGTAAAATGTATGGATGCACTTAGGATGTAAAATGAAATGCATAAATGCTTTATTTTTGTATTTTCTCTGTCTCATTTTATGAATGCAAAATGTGTGCTATGGATGTGCAACAAGATAAATATCAGTAATATTAAATGGATGTAATGAACTTGGATTTAGAAGAAAATTGAAATCATTTTTGAGCTGAAAGTCTTTTTAAAAAAAAAAAAAATGCATCATGCAATCTCTAAATGCATCTATATGTAGACTCTTAGGACTTGTCACTGATTTACATATATTATAACATATTTATCATCCTTGGGAACTTTTGGAATGGATACCACCTGATAGTACAACAATCATTCATACCCACTGATATTATGAAAGTATGAATACTATGTTTATTGGATGAAATGTCAGAAATAGACCTAGGCATCAAGGCATAGAAGCCAGGATAATGGATTAGTCACTTTCCTTTTACTATACCAGAATCTGTATAAGGTAAGATATTGGACCCACAAGGACCTTGAAAATTCATATCCCTGGGTACATTATGCTTTGTATACCTTAGTGAGAATCTGAGTTAGAAAATAGACAAGGAAATTGTTCCAACCTCACCATAGTTTACACATAATAAAGATCAATATATATGCGGCTATCTACTCATGGTGCCAGCTCTTACCATAAACATCCAAGCTAGGCAAAATGTATAGGATCATTTAGAACAATCAAAATACACAGAAAAACAAGAAAATATTATGCCCCCTGTCCTGGCGAATCTTTGTCTTTGCGCAGACATCATGGAGTAACTCAGAAGACATAAGAACTATCAATTGTGAATAAATAAAATAAAATTCCTAACCACCTAGATGCCCCCAGTTAAAACATCATGGGTACATAAAAGAGTCATAATCAAACCGAGATCAAAATGTGTTTAGGTAGTATTGAGAAATACTATTGATTCACTTTTCAAGCACAGATATATATTTATCAATAAAAAAGTTGGAATTCAAGAAAATATGTGTTCCATGTCTGTGTAGATGTCCTGGTGTTTGTTCACAATCCAATGTAGGTCTTAGGAACATCATTTAGGTTAGTGCAATGTTTGTGCCAGCCTTGTTTCATGAAAGTGATAGTTTGGTGAAAGCATCGAGTATCATTGTGTCACAAGACAAAACATCCCATGACAACCTAGTAGACACTACCTATCATACTAGCAAAGATGCCCCCAGTGCAGAATGACTCGTTCCCTAAAACAAAAATGTAGACAAATCCTAAACAAGGATAAGATTTTTGAAAGGAAACAAAGTTGACTTTTAGCACAAGTGTAATTGTGAAGGCCTAGTATCAACAATTTATTGATAGATAAAGCGCAGAATATAAGTGACGCCTGATTTCCAAGTTTTCACCACTTGGCAAAACTTTTTATTCTTTTTGCTACCACGATGCTTGTTTTACCAAGTTGTCATCAAGGCACTTTTCTCTTTTTCAAATTTTTTGCTATTTTTTTCTTTTTTTAATGTTTTTGTAGTATCAAGGCACCTGTTTGCTAGGTTTTCACCAATGATACCTTTCTTCAGGACTTTTTCCACTATTTTGGGATTTGTTCAGGATCAATTTTTTGAATGTTTTTGGTATTTTTCTGAGAACTATTTCACTGTACAAGCTCTTCTAGCCAAGAATTAAGCATAGAACCACTTCAAATGTAGAGTGTTGATAGGATCTAGAAGGACATCTCCTTCAGGTGTAGCTAGTTGATAGGCTCCTATCCCAAAAGTAGTAGTGATAACATAAGATCCCAACCAATTAGGTTAAAATTTTCCTTTTTGTTATCTGTTAGGCTAGTTTTTAGGATTCTCCTTTAGGATGAGATCCCCCACTTGAAACTGCCAGGGTTTGACCTTTTTATTGTACCCTTTAGACATTCATTCTTGGTACACTTTCAGATGATCAAACTCCTGTTGCCCGCGCTCATCAATTAGGTCTAAAGAATTCACCCGATCAATGCGGTATTGCTCATCAGTAACAAGACCTTATAAAGATACCCATAAAGATGGGATTTCAACCTCAATAGGTAGTACTACCTTAGTGCCATAGACAAGAGAAAATGGTGTGGCTCTAGTTGGTGTCCTGATGCTTGTTTGATAGGCCCATAATGCCATATTTAGTTGTAAATGCTAGTCTTTGCCAGACTTACTCACAATTCTGTGTAGGATCTTGAGAATATTCTTATTAGATGCCTCAGCCTGTCCATTACCTTGAGGGTAATAGATTGAGGAGCAGTGTTGAGTGATGTGGAACTATTTGCAAAGGTCATCAATATCTTTGTTTTTAAATTGGCCCCCATTGTCTGTTACAATTGAAGAGGGTATCCCATATCTACAAATAATGTAGTTTAGAATGAACATAGCCACCTATTTACCAGTGGCTTTGATTAGTGACATGACTTCGACCCACTTTATGAAATACTCAGTGATCGTAATGATGAACTTTTGTCTATTTGAAGAATTAGGATATATTTGTCCTACCAAGTCAAAGGCCCACTACTGAAATGGCCAATGTGTCATGAAAGGTATAAGTCCTCTGGCCAAAGCATGGATGAGGTTTCCATGTGTTTGGAAT
This sequence comes from Thuja plicata, assembly GCA_018584345.1. Taxonomy (NCBI): domain Eukaryota; kingdom Viridiplantae; phylum Streptophyta; class Pinopsida; order Cupressales; family Cupressaceae; genus Thuja; species Thuja plicata. The sequence continues at coordinate 2,077,230 of MU223908.1, read as the reverse complement.
TTATGACATGTTTTGGAAAAGTGAATAGCATCTTTTTCCATTATAGGCCAGTAATAGCCCACTTTGAGCAGTTTTGTAGCTAATGTGAAGCCGTTTGTATGTGATCCACATACACCTTTGTGGACTTCTTTTAATGTGTGATTTGACTCTTCATGTTCTAAACATCTAAGAAGTGTACCGTCAAGACCTCATCAATATAAGTTATTAGTTATGAGGACATAACGCGATGCTATCCTAATCAAGGCTCTTTTTTCCATTTCTTGATAGATTATTGGGAATGGTTTGGTTAGTTAGGTAAGCATTGATATTAGCATACCGAGATTGGTTTGGGGTATTCAAAGCATAGATTACTTGGTATTCATGGGTATCAAAGGTGGGGTAAGATAATTCTTCCACCAAGAAGTCATAGAGGAATTGATGTTCCTCCAGTTGTAATATGGACGCCAATGTGGCCATAGCATCTGCAGCTTTGTTCTCTATTCTGGGTATCTGCTGGAATGTGATGAAGACAAATTACTTTTTTAGGTCATCAACCAGTTGTCTGTAGGGCATTAACTTCTCATCTTTCATCTAATAATATCCATTGACTTCATTGATAATGAGCTAGGAGTCACCACACACATGTAACTCTATGATTTTCCATTCCATGGCAAGCTTAAGACCGTTTACCAATGCCTTGTATTCAGAAATGTTGTTTGTGCATGGAAACATCAATTTGTAAGACTTGGGTATCTTGTAGCCTTGAGGAGTTATGAATAGAACCTCTACTCTAGAGCCTTTTTGCATGAAAGAACCATCACAGTACATCTTCCATGAATACTCAGTGAGATGCATGATTGTCTCATTAGGGAACTCAATTCTTAAAGGTTCATCATCTTGTAGTCATGAATCAACTAATTGATCTACAAGGACTTGTTCTTTAATAGCCCTCCTGTCCACATACTCAATGTCAAATTTGCTCAGAATGAGGACCCACTTTGCCAGACGTCCTGTTAATGCTATTTTTCTCGGGAGGTACTTCAAAGGATCTATCTTGGAAATGAGCCTTACTGTATGGGATAGCATGTAATGCCTCAATTTTTGTGATGCAAAGACAACCACCAAGCATTATTTTTCAATAATTTTTTATTTGAGTTCATAGGAGACTAGTGTTCTATTGATGTAGTAGATTACTCTTTCTTTCTTAGTTTCATCCTCTTGTGCTAGAAATACTCCCAGTGATGTGGCTGTAGCTGAAATATATAGGAGTAATGGATTTCCATGAATGGGTGCCATAAGAATATGAGGAGTAGCTGGGTACTCTTTTAGTTCTTTGAAGTTGGCTTCACAATGTTCATCCCACTTGAAAGTGATACCTTTATGTAGCAATTTGGTAAAGGGTTGCGCTCTATCTGCAAGTTGTGACATGAACCTCCTGATTGATTGAAGTCTTCATTGTAATGTCCTCATTTGACTGATATTGTGTGGAGGAGTCATTTCTAGTATAGCTTTAACCTTTGTAGGGTCTACTTAAATTCCTTTTGCTGAGACAATAAAGGCTAAGAGCTTTCCTGATTGGACCCCAAAGACACATTTCTTTGGATTGAGCCTGAGTTAAAATTGCTCCATACGGTCCAATATCTTTCTTAAGTCATCAATATGAGTATTTCTTTGTTTTGATTTGGCCAAGGTGTCATCCACATAATCCTCCATGTTTTTATGCATCATGTCATGGAATATAGTGGTCATTGCTCTTTCATATGTAGCACCGACATTATTTAAACCAAATGGCACGATGTTCCAGAAAAAGGTTCCCCATGCGCATGTAAATGTGGTCTACTCTTGATCTTTAGGAGCAATTTTAATCTGATTATAGCCTGAGAAACCATCCATTAATGAATACATTTGGTAGCCTGCTATGAGGTCTATGATCATATCAATATTAGGTAGTGGAAAGTCATCCTTAGGACATGCCTTGTTTAAGTCTCTAAAGTCATTTATCAGATTTAGATACTGGGACTACATTGGAGATCCATCCTGTGTAAGCGATGACTTAGATGAATCTAGCTTTTAACAATTTCTCTAGCTCTGCTTTTACTAGCAATGCAACATGAGGATGCATTTTTCTTAGTTTTTGTTTCACGGGTTTAATCCCGAGAGCTATAGATAAGTGGTGCATTATTAATTCAGGATCCAGTCCAGGCATATCTGTATAAGACCATGCAAAGTTGATCTTCTTCTCTTTTAGGAACTTAGTGAACTCTATCTTCTCCTCTTCTGACAAAGATTGTGCTAGGTGTACTATTTGAGGATCTTTAGCTATGCCCAAATTAACTGGTTGCATTGGTTCTATTAGAACTAAAGACCTTTCTTGAAAATGCTTAGGGAGGATATCAAGAATCTCATCTTTTGGCCTCTCTGAGAGGTTTTCACCATCAGATACATATTTTGTTTTTACTATTTTAGGATCTGACACTGCCACAACGTGGTTTTGACTGTCAGTTCTATTTTTCTTTTTATTTTTCAATTTTTGACTGAGAAACTTGATATCCTCCTGGGACATGTTCATGCTTCTTGCATTGGTGGAAGAAGGATAGGGTTCACAAGCATTTAGGTAGCAAGCCAAGGTGTAGTCATTAGGGAAGTTGAGGATAGGAGTAGGATCTATTTTAGTCCAATCAATTAGGTCTAGTTTTATCAAACACAAGGAGTCTGACTCTAGGAAGGACAACATCGCATCAGCATGAAGACTATTAACTGACATGGCATGTTCTGTTAAGTTGATTTCTTTGATATTTAGATCAATGAGAGTTAGATCATCATTAAAAGGGGCATTGTTAGTTATATGCCGACAAAACTCTAGTGACTCATCATTTGAGTATTCTTCTTCTTCATCTCTTTGTAGGAGGAGGCTCCTAGCTTTTTGCCTTTGAATTTATTCTAGACCTAAGAGAACACCAATTTCTTCATCAATGATTTGGGGAAGGAATTCCTCCTCTGCTTCTGGTACATAAATACTGTTAGGAATGATGTTAGAAGGTTCTTGGTGTGCCAATGGAGTTACGAACATGTGAATTAAATCTATTTCAATATCCTCTCTGGTGACAGATAGCTCATCCCACTCATAAACATGAGATTTAGTGAATTTGTCATCAGATCAGTTTAAGAATTCTGTAATAGTTAATTGAAGTACCCAATCAGCCACCTATGGATAAAAGTGTGGTAAATCAAGGACATGTGTGATTGTGACTAACTTCCCCCAGTTAGGATGTGAATCCTGTTGTCGGGGTGTGCTCTCAATAGCCATCGCTATCAATGGTACCTTTGGATCATCTTTTTTTGTGTCTCCTACCTCTTGAATAGGAGCTTGTGATAACAAAGGTATGTGGATATCTTGTGGTACCTCAAAGCTTGGTACATAGTGCTCTCCTTGATAGTCGGGATTATCTGTGCCAACATGTAATAATATTTCATAGGACCATTCTTCTAGTTCTATCTCTTCTATTTAATCACTCCCTTTGTCAGAGATCGGACTATCTTTTGAAGCAGGTTTGTCAGATTCATTATTAAAACCTAGTCCTATTTTGTCTTTGGTATTCCTAAACTCCATGTGTACAGGCTCAATAAGTCCTCATCCTATGTAACTTAGAGTTTATTTTCCTTTGTATCCCATTTGTTTAAGGAGGTCGTACCCTTTACCATACTATTCTAGAGATATTTATACATGTTTGACCTCAACTTCCTTTGCTTCTCCCTTGTAAAGCCAGTCCAAGACTACCTGTTCTTCTGTGTTATCTAAAGAAGATGTGGATGCCTTAACCATGCCAGTTGCTTTGTGGATTTCTGGCTCTTTAGACACTGTAGGTGTAAAAGATGAGGAGGGTCTTCCATAGGACCTTGGTGATACTGGGAGCTCTGTTAATGATGGAGTCATGTCCAGCTTGTATTCTCCCATACCTATTTCTTCAAGTTTTAAGGTCTTTCCAAAACTTTTCATCACCATGTCTTTGGTACTCTCAGGAGCAATCTCATCGCTAGCTTCCTTGTTATGTGGAATCATACTACCTACCTTGATATTGTTGCACATATAATTAGCATCTACGGGAATTGTTACTTCCACCCCATTATATGGGAACTTGATACATTGGTGGTAAGTAGATGACACAACTTGCATTTTATGGATCCAAGGTCTCCCTAATAGGATGTTTTAGGCCAAGGGCAGATCCAGAACTTGACCTATGACATTCCTTTCAACGGGCCCGATTCTGATGGGTAGAACAATAAGACCTTTAGAGGATCTCTCTTCCTCATCACAAGCTTTGATAGTGATTTTTCTTCTAGAATCAATGGTTTGTTATGAGAGACCCAGTTTCTTGATAAGATTAAGGGTACAAATATTCAATCCTACGCCTCCATCTATCAATACATGTCTAACAAAGGATTTATGAATGAGGACTTCAATATGAAGGGGTTGATTATGTAGATGTGTCAATGATTTATTGTCTTCTTCAAAAAAGGAGAGATAATGCGGTGCTGATATATGGTTAACCATCACTTGAAATTTGTCTATATCAAGGTCCTTTGGTACATTAGTGGCATGTAGGGCTTGTTCCAGGATTTCCCTATGCACTGTGGAGATTTTAAGCAACTCAAAAATGGAAATTTTAGTAGAGGTTCATTGCAATTGGTCCACCAAGTCATACTTTGCTGCAGGAATAGTAACCATGTGTTTTTCTATTGGTTTGGGGATAGTAACAATAGGAACCTTGGACGTTGATGCTAGTTTTTGGTGTGGAATTGGGTCCTTTGATCGTGACTTGTGCCTGGCTCCGAGTCACCGTATTTGATTAGAAAGATGTGTCTTTAACACCCTTGATTATGAACACATTAATCGATTCAGTTTTAATGTCTAGCATATTGATCACATTATCATTATTGGAGTAGGTGTAGTTTACTTCATTTCCTTTCCCCTTAGATGCTTTCCCTTTCTCATAATTGAGGAATGGTTTGTTAAATGTTGTATGATCTTTATTTGTAGTGTGTCCTTCCACTTTGATCTTGCTTCCTTCAATAAGGTCTTGGATAACATGTTTGAGCTTAAGACAGTTGTTAGTCTTGTGTCCTTTGTTTTTGTGAAAGACACAGTAAGAATTGTCATCCCACCATCTGGGTTTGACCACTGGTTCCCACGGTTTGGAATCTAGAATTGTGAGAACTTTGTTGTCTAATAGTGTCTTCAAAACAATCTCGAGAGGCTCTCCCAAAGGAGTGAACATTCTTTGATGTTTGGAGGTCCATGGCCGAACTTTGCTATTATCATTGTTTGCTTTGGGTATGGGGGTTGTTACCTTGGCATCTTTTCTTTCTTGCATGTCGTTAGTCAGATTGAACACCTCAGGTTTAGGGTTAGTATTGGATGCATCTACTACTCCATCATTGACAACATTTTTGTTTTTCTTCCACCATTTAGGTTTGGAGTTGGAGTTGTTAGATTTGTTTTCACTTTGAAGAGTGATCTCCCCCTTTTTAACCATGACTTCTTCGATACAGATGACATTTTTAACCATCCTATCAAAGCTAGGGGAGTCTTGCATTTGTAATGCGTAGTTTAACTCAGGTACCAAGTTATTGACAAAGATTTCCATTTTCTTAGATTCGGGAATAACTCTTGAATACCGTGCAAATATTTTCCTCCAGCTTTGTAAAAAGTGGGTAAAGGATTTGCTAGTCTTTTGTTTAGTGTTGCACAGATCCATCATAGTCACATCATGCTATATATTATAGGAGTAATGTTGGATGAATTGTTGAATCAACTCCTCAAATTTTTTTACCTTAGGTGTAAGCTTTGAGAACCACTCCATGGTGTTGCCTCCTAGACTTCCAGGAAAGAGTCGCATGAGGTATGTAGGTTCATGCATGTACTCTATGCTAAGAGCACAAAATTCTCTCACATGGTCATGTGGATCAGTCTCTCCTGTATATTTGTCATCTTTTGGTCTTGCCATGTTGGGAGGGAATGGAACCATAGTGATACTCTTGTCAAAAGGAAATGGACAGATGGAGTCCACAGAGTATTTTGTCTTGGGTTTAGCCTTCTTCTGTTTGAGAGTCATGAGCTCTATTTGCATCAAGGTGAGTTGTTTGGAAAGAATATATATAGGAGTTGGAACCTCCTTTTCCTTTAGTTGTTCCACATCATAATCCTTGGGTAACTTTATGCCAGTAGATTCTATATGGAGAAAGTATTTCTCTTTATCTTCGTCAATCATCTTTTCCATTATCTTGTGGAACTTACTGCTTCATTTGAGTTTATTGTATTCTTCTTCAGTGATGTCTTCCTCACTACCTAATTCAAATATAGGATGATCAAATGTGGGTTCTTCTTCTTCATCGATATCTTTGTGCTTTTGGTTTTTTCTATTGTCATATTCCTCAAAAGCCCCACTCCATCCGTGAGTGGACCTATCCATTTCTAGAGAGTCTAGATCAAGTAGGGAACTGCAAGATGTTTCTCCTTGAAAGTGTAGTGATTTAGGAAGTACTCCCAATCCTTTAGACATGTACTTGTTGCATCTTGTGTTAACCATGTGTTTTTATCTCAACTTCGTCAAAGTTTCCCAATAGTGTCAGGTAGTATCTCAAATTGTTCAAGTGGGTGTGTCTAGGTGGAAATATCATTCGTGTTTTGGTAGAAGTAAATGATTTCAGCATCAGAGGGTTAGAATGCACTGATAGTGAACTAGGAATAAAGTTGTTTGTAAAAAGCGGATAGACCACATGTATTGAGACTAATTGTGAGAAACCAACAGGACATGCAAGGTAGACGTATGAAATTTTTTTTTGACACAAAAATAGGGAGACCATAAAAGACAATAGGGACATACTAAAGGGAAAAAATGGTATCCAAATCTACTGAGGTTTTATGAGAAACTATTGTGCAAGTGCCCACTGTCCTAGATGCGAGCCTGGAAATATAATATGCGAGCTTCTGATGGACTAAATGCAACCTTGTATCCTAGATGCAATGAAGTGCTTGCCAGATGCGATGCAGGATACCAGATACAAGCCAGAATACCAGAGACAAGCCAAGAAATCTAGGATACAAGTTTCTAATGTCTCTGTCATATTTTGTCAGTTTTGAGAATTTTGTCTTGAAAGTACGTGAAGCTTGTTTGATCCATGATCGTGTTCAGAGACTGGCTGGTGAGTAAAAACACATTTAGATCAAGGATTGAATTTTTTTACTTGTTTTGAAGTTGTTATCTTGTTAGTGATCTTTCAAATACATCAAGAAGATTCACATTGTTAGGGGAACACACACATCCTTATGCCTTATTTTCTAGGTGGAGGATGAAAATCATTGCTCGTTGACTTAGGTACACACTCAAATGCTAATCAGAATACATCCATCACCAAGAACACAATGGCTACAGGCATGATGCTGTATTAACTGACTCCAAATGCAAGTGAGGTTATGATATGATGAGTGTCTTGGGGAAATTACTTTTTTCCTTGCACAAGGATTATCACCCTTTTAGAGATGAATTAGGTAGTTTTGTCTATGAAGTTCATTGTTTATGATGGGGCAATCCGTTCGAAACTGTCTCCCATAGAATTGTACAATGAAAAATTGAGGTGTATAGCCCTATGAGCACTTAAATATGTGTAGTCTCGCAAGCAAGATTCAAGCGGCTCCACTCTACACATACCCAAGCATGTTCAAGGAATGATGTCAAAATTTTGAGAACAAAACTGATTCCATCTTTCAAGACTTTGGCCTATGAGGAAGAAATTATTTATAGTGATTTGGAAGGATTGGCGTAAAACCTGTCCTTACTTGGGTCATTCTCAGGAGATTTTTTCCTCAATTGGCAGGCCCTCTACTATTAAATAAGGATACAAGAGATTGGTGAGCGTAGGATGTCTAGATTTCTGATTCTTCAAAAGAAGAAGAGCATACTCTCCTAATCCATGTCATTTTCTCCCAAAACACTTCAATCAAAGGTTCTTTCCCTCAAGCTATGTTAAGCTTGATTTAGATATTCCTAAGTTAATAAAAATAGGATGCATGAAAGCAAATTTGTTTTGTTCAATTTCTCCAAAGTTAGATGATTTGCTTGTTCAATTTCTGATCCAAAACTTAGACAATGAGATTTGCTTGTTTAATTATCCACAATGTTAAGTGATTTGTGTTCTTCAATTTCAGATCCTAAAATGAAATAAATGATGTAAATTGTTCAGTTATCCCCAAATTCCTTTGCACGTGTTAAACCAACGTCTGATTTTCTGATTTTCCTCAAAGGAAAAGAGCATAGTAATCTGGTCGATTTAACAACTGTTGAGAAAATGTGTTAAGTTTTGAAAAATCTTTGTAAATGGTTAGTACTAAAATCAATTTAAAAACACCTACGAACACACACATTAGCCAAGTCTTCCTACTTCCTTATCAACAACCTGCAAGCATTAGTTAGGCTCTCAAAAGATCAAATCAACAACTGGTTAAAGTGTTAGGGGTTAGGCAATGAAGTTCACAAAAATTTCAACCAGATGCGATCCTAAAATTATAGGAAATGATGCAAAAAACTAGATGCGAGCCTTTGCTAACAGATGTGACAAAGTGTTTACCATATGTGATCCTAAACTGAAAATGACCCAAGAAATCCTAAATACGAGCCTCGATTTCTATAGTACAAGGGCGTATCCCAGATGTGAGCTTCTGCTACCAAAAATGACTATGTACCTAAAATTTGGGATGACAAATTCATGAAAAATAGAGTTAAAATGAGGCAAAATCTAAAATTGGGCCCCACGGTGGGTGCCAAAAATGTGTGTGTGAAATAGTGCACCTGTTGCCTGCAACACAACACTTCAATAGATCATTATATTAGTAGAAAAACATAAAAAACAAGGGTTTCAAGCTAAACACCAAAATCGATCTATTGCTTCATATCTAGGAGGAGTTTGAAGAATGCCATAATGTTGCCCTTAGATTATGCACAAATCAGTGACATATACAACCTAAGAATGGAATATTTTAATGAAAACTAATCTAAATGCTCACTAAACATGCATATTAGCTCTAAAAAGAAATGATAATAAAAATGCATAAACATCAAAACTACTATCTAATATGAATTCACAATTAATCTAAGCAACATAACCATAGTTTCAATCCTAAAATTAAGGGCCATTTGAGCTCATTCTATTTATAGAAGAAATGAGGAGAGAGAGGGGACAAGGTTCATTAATGGAGGTGTAAAAATCATTAATGAGGTGTAAGAGGAATAAATGCGAAAGACATTGAAGAGGAATGGGCTTGAGGAATCTCCATTAATAATGCATTAATGGGAGTATTCAAGAGGCATGGTAAGGGTGTAAGAAGCAAGCTTGAGAAGGTGGACTTAGAGAGAGTCAAGCTTGAGAAAGTTGATTTTCTCAAGTGGGTTGAGTTCCTAATTACATTTTTAGGAATGTGACATCATTAGGAGGTGGGTTAGGATAGGATTAAGATTAGGATTAGATTTAGGATCGGGGGAATAGGTTGGGATGGGTTTGAACCCATGGTTAAGGTGGTTGAGGTAGGTTAGGCTAGGGTTTAGGGGAATATTAATGAAATGAATTATATTAAATATATTCATTCAAAAATAGGAATATTAATTATTTAATCTTTTTATTGCTTTAGATAATTAATTAGGACTATAGCCAATTAATTAGATTAATATAGGCTAGAAGCTAGGATTTTTACAAGTGATAATAGAGATTTATTTAATTCCTTTTAAATTAATTACCTTAGCCAGGTATGATTTGAATTGAGTTGAATTAAAATTGATTTGATTTGATTGGCTAAGGTGATTAATAAAATTTAGTGATTAAATCACTTAGGAGATTAAATTTGATTCAAATGAATTATGCCAGTCGATCGAAGAGTTGTCTGGACATAATTTGAGGTATGATCACACTAAGGGAAAATAGGGTCTATAGTCAGAGCAGACCAAATATAGGTGGTTACACCTACCTCTTCATCATCTTTCTGCTCATAGAATTCATCATCAATAGTATAATCAACACTTTTAGCCAAAGTAAACTTAGCATCATCTTGATAATAGCTGGATTCAATATCACTAGATTCAACCTCACCAGCATAACTAGATTCATATTCAACATGTTCAACATTTTCAGATTCAACATCAATAGATTCAACCTCAAATATAACTTTAGATGAAATATTTTCAACATGTTCGATCCATTTCATGGTATGCCAAATATATTCCACCCTCTAAGAGCTTGACAAATTAATTGAATCAGGAAAACAAAGTTTCACAAACAAATCATCCCAAAAAAATTCCCGAGGACAGAAAGTGATACTATACTCCTTAATATGAGAAGAAAACCTTATGTAAAATTCACATTGAGATTCACCATCCTCTCTTCTCATATTTTTTTGTAATGTCAAAACAACCCTTTCTTGAAGCAAGAACAAGTTCAAGTTCTAAGGAAGGGTCTCTAGATTTGGACATGTCATGATAACTCATGTGCTCCAGGTCACCATATTGCTCAAGAAAACAATCTTCTAGTGGAAAAATAAACCCTATTGAACCATGGGGTAATTCTTTAAACCAATCCCTAGCAGCCTCAACTAAAGATATTGCAAAAAGGTTCATTAATACATCCTCATGTGTAATGTTATTACCATTTATTAAGTCAACAAACTTGTTTATATGCTCCTTAGCTAATTTCTCACCCATACAAGTGAATTTAGGCAAGCAATCTCTGACTGCTGATGGAATATGATTTGGGTATCCAGGGATACCTTCAAAATTTATATCCCCACACAACCTACCCCTTAATAGTTGTGACATCTTAGTAGGTTGGATAAATACTAGTTTCCTCTTTCTTCCCTCTCAATTAGTGCTAACCACTTAATAGGGAAAATATGTATAACTAATTTTCATGGAACAAAAGAATTTATCCAATGAAAATAAAAATACCTGGAGTATGATGAAGTTGCTGCAAACTATTTGAGTTGAAGTCACCTCCAAATCACTTTCAAATCTTGGTAGAGCCACCATCTGTTTGTAGAGGAAAAGATTTTTATTAGTTGAGATCTCTTTCCCAACTCTGACCTTCTTCAAATCAGAGACTTACATACATCTCCAATATAGGGTCTATTAATTATTCCTCTCTTGACTATGCTATACACCATAGGAGTCCTTTTATCTGCTGCCTCTTCACTGGAAATCCACCTCTTCTTTGTAGTCTTTCTTCAAATATGCACACTGGTACAAATTAGAGAACTCAGAGTCACCACTCACCATATGTGAGATAGTATGAATATACCTTTGAGGAACTTGGACTTTCGGACACTTTTCAATGATAGACAAAACATACCTGATTCTTTTTACAAAATTTTGAGGTATATGTCTTTGCACAACACGACTCTATGACTTCAATGGTTCCCCAATGGAGTCGCCAATTTGTTAGAACTTTTTCTTCTGAAATCATAAAAAATATCTAATTAACACTATAAATCCCAACTCCTGATTCAGGCAAGATAAAGTCTAATTGATGAGGATTAATCCTCCTTCTCCTTCAAGCTCCACATCACTCAGACGGGTATTGCCTAATCTGCACACACATGAATCCTTTGTGACAAATATAAGCTTGCAGATATATAACTGTGGAATAGTTTTCAGACCTTTAGGTAACAAATACCTCAATATTGTGTTAAGTATTATACTTGCATATGTCTGAAAACTAGAGCAATTTTAACTCCTAAGAAAATGAAAGGGAAATGTTTTTCAAATTATGTTTTGGGTTAATGGATCTCTGAATTATCTCAAATCTTGCATAGACCAGTGCCTTATCCAATGGGCAACAGAGTCAAACATAACATTGAAAAGATGATCATGACAAAAGGGAAAACACCATAGTCTGATATGTCTATATGCCTTTCATAAGACAAACCCTATCAATAAAGTTCTACTTATGAATCCAACTGTGTATTTCAAATATACAACTTCCTACTCAACGAATTTAACCCTCCCCTTGGAAGAAACCTTGGAATAGACAATACATAACAAACATCTAGTGGAAAGACAAGATTGGAAATAGCCTTGATATTACAACTCATACAAATTTGAATATAGATCTTAAATCAAGTCATTCCTTGAATAACTCTATTGCTGATAAAAAAAAGACAAAACTAAAACACCCTTGATACCCTAGTTTATGTGATTCAGAAGCAATAATGGAGACAACTTGATGATAAAAAAACAATACTGAAAGTTCATTCATAAAGCTTGTTGTTACAATAATATTCTTCACTGAACCAAAAAAGCTATAGAACACCTTATATGCATAGAAGAGAAAAAATATTACAGAAGATCACTTGGAACCTGCTTTGAAGATTTTAGAGAGACTGAGTGGACTCAGAATTTTCCCAAAATAGAGCAGTAACAAGAACCTCTAAAAATGAGAAGAGAGGGAAATAAATAGAAGAAGGAAACCCTAAAAACTATGTCTGATTCACACCTATCCTTATTGCAATCTGATCTTTTACTTATGCTCTTTTCTCCTCCGAAATTTGATCTCATTTTGTCTTTTCAAAATCTGACTCTTATCTCTATCGGTGACTTCAAAATCTGATTTCAACTGCCTCCAAAATTTTATTTTTGCTTGCCCTTTCAAAACTGACTTGATCAAAGAAATCTAATCATCTCCTGCAATTGTCTTTTTAATAAAATCTAATTTTAATTCCGAGAAAATCCCTCCGTGAATGTTTCTCTCTCAAGCTTTGCAAAAAAATATTTGATTTGGCTACAGGAAAAGACTATGCAGTTTTAATTTTTCAACTTTGCACATTATTTTAATCTTCTACATTTTGTCTCATTGTCTGTGAAAATCTTATTTCATTCCTGTGAGAAATCCTCCAAATCTGATCATTCTATGAAAATATTTGACTTCATTTTGCTTATGAGAAACCCTTTCAAATATGATTTTAACTGTCTTTTCCGCAATTAATGTCCTCAACAAATCTGATTCAAAATCTGACATCATTTGTTTGAGAAAATTTGATCTTATTCCTCTGAGAAAACCTCCGTGAATGCATATTTTCAAGTCTTTGAAATAAAATATTTAGCACAAAACTATAGGAAAAATGATAATGCCCTAATCTTGCACATTATATTATTATTTCCTTTGCATTTTAAATCATATTTGTATGCAAATATGATATGATTTAATCTTTAATATTCTTTCACAAACTATGCCCATTTAATTCTTTTATCTTTTGAAATCCTGTGCATATTCCTTTGAAATTCTTCTTTTATGAAGATTTTGCCCCAGATTCCACTAGAATGTGACACTTGTCACACACTGGCTGGCTGCCCCTAACTGGCTTTGCTAACTCATCTTCTAACCTTGGTTTTCTTGGGAGACTTGGAGACAACTTAGTCTCTAAGTCTCTAAGAGATTTTCTTGACCATGATTTTACTTAGAGACCTAGAAATAACCCTCAGTCTCTAGGTCTCTATAAAATTTATCTTGACCACAGTTAACTTTCTAGTGTGTCTCTGAGTCTCTAAGAAATTTCCTTGACACTGCACTATCGTGCGATCTCGGAATCCCTGGCGATTAATTACAATTACTTTATGAATTTGCGCACAGTTAGTATGGTGGCTAGTCGTGAAGTCTCCATAGATATCTCCTCTAACTGCTAGCATCTCCCAACTACATGACCATCTACCACATGTCCCTTCATCCTAGTCACCATCTGTGCCACTTGTCTGCAAAATTTGGACTTTTCGGTCACCGACATGTTTCCCGAGGCACCATCTCCCACCAGTGCGCACATGAAGAGTGCCTCCTGCTCTGCTTCACATTTTAATATGTTTCTGTTTTGGGTTATAAACACCTCAAACTACCTTTCCACCACCAATGTGGGATTAAATTTCTACAAGTTATAAATCCTTTCTCTATATCTCTCCCAAAATAATGAGGCCCATCGCGCATGCATTCCCTCAGCCAAGGGGCCTGCCAATAGGCCTATTGGCTTCTTACTTATTTCACTCAGTGAGCACTAGAATATAAAAAAATTAACAAAAACCACTTCCCAGTGCATGTGGGATATTAACATTTTAAAATTTTTAATATTCCTTTCACCATACTACGTGGGGCTTCAATGTTTTTTTGAAAAATGTTGGGTCCTCCATGCATTGCAGACTTCCCTTTGATGCACTGTGCAGGTTACAAAGCTACATCTTCCATATTGCAGTTGAAAATTTCATACTGCGCAGGCATTCATAGAAAAAATGCAAAGGCTCCTCCAAATTCTATGCGTGAATGAGGTTGTTTGTATGAAATTTGTTTTAAAACTTTGGTCTTATAATCCACCTCATACTGTGTGGGTTTCCATTTCTCTTGCGTAGACTTCTTTCACATTGCATAACTTTTGTTTTAAGCATATCCTCTAAAACAGTGTGTGGGCTCTCTCACCAATCTTTTGTGCAAGCTTCGCATTTTTTTTTAAAACTTGTCATTTAGTATTTGCTAAATACATTGATTGGTTCCTGTGCAATCCTTGTGGATGTATTTTGTAGCTCATTCTAAACATTCACGCAGGCTTTCTCTTTATTTTACACATTGCCATTTGGTTTGGGATTTTTCTCAAACAAAAACTTCCCTTTACTCCACGCGTGGGCTTCTAGGTGTAATGTCATTGCTTTGTTTTGAAACCTATTTTATTTTCCCCCATGCATGTTGCACGAGCCTCCTTCCTTACTTGCCAATGCATTTGATTTCTTCAAATATTAAACTATCTTCTAAATGTTGCATGGGATCCATATTATAACTCCACACAGCCCTCCACATGCCTTGCATTTAGTTTTAAATGTTTTCAATTTCCATGGCTGTTGGCTTGTGCAGGTTATTGTCTGACATGCTGCACATACAATCTTTGTAATAAATGCCCTCCTCTGAAATCACCTTATGTGGGTTCTCCTGGAAATTGTATTTAGATCATTTGCAATACCTATGAAAGCTTGAAGGCAATGTCACACTTCAACAATAAGCTCTATCGTCTCAAAACCCTCTATGAAACCATTACATCTGGGACAAGTCCAAGAAAGGAGATCACTTAGATCATCCATATACCACAGAAGCATATTCAACAAGTATTTTATCAAGCGTTTGATTGCAAGGATGATGATCAAGCCTATGATCATGACTCATCCTCAATTGTCTTCTTGCACATAGCACAAACATGCATATAATGGACAACAATATTGAATATGTCAGGTTATGTGATCTACAACCAAGATCCATGTCCATGAAATTTCCAGTGCCCTTTGAATTGTACTTTGAGATATGGCAAAGACTGTAGAATTTGACTTTACTCCTGCCAATTGTATTGGCCTGCATGTTAAAAAATAAAACACTCTCCCTCTATACATAGAATTTTCTTATGTTTTCACATAGATTCTCATTTTTATTATCTTTTAGCTTGTCAACATTTGGTATATGTCTAGTCTAGCATTTTACATACATGACTATTTCCAAAGATTTTCATGTGACAGGTCCACTTATTTCCATGTTTTATACTTTTGTGCTCGGTGATCCCAAAATTTTGTGTAGCTTTGACATACTGGACAAAACAAATTTGTCAATGTCCTTTTGTTTCAATGGAACTGGCAGCCATTAAAAGTAACATTTTATCTTTCTACAACTTGATCTCACTTACAACATTCAACCTATAGAACCGGTTTTAAAAACTGACTAGAAGGCCTCCCAGAGCTCTCAAATCCAAAATATATGCAAACTTTCATGTTTACCATCACCCTGCAAAAAGTTATATCCACGATGCCTTCAGAAGCGAGATACTTTAAACTCCCAAGTTGACCACTTTCTTAAATTTGCAAATACTCTTATCAAAACATATGCAAAACACCCTCAGATTCACTTTTGCAAAAAAAACCAAAACAAGTTCTAAGACTTAACCATCGGTCTAGGTAGTTCATTTACATGAAAATAATATGAATCCATAACCGGTACTTGAAAACAAATACCAGATAAAGAGTAACCACCTTATGAAAGTGACTATCCTGTAAATGCAATTCTGTTTAACACTGAAAATCTGCATAAACTACCTTTGAATCTGATTTCAAAAACTCATCAAATAAGACCCTCATAGTCTGGAAATTTGAACATAAATTCACTTTCATATATGGATTATGAAATTTCAACTGGATTTCTCTGAAAATGAACTGATTAATTGGCACACATCTGCAATGTCAACACTTTATAACTTTCTGAACTTAAACTCAGTGAATTTTTAGAAATCTTATTTGGAATAAGCTAGGAAAAGTGGACAACTAGATTGTTTTGAGTCTAGAAATATTTAGGAAGGTACACTTTCATGTTTGCAATGCAAGGGAAAAGTCTTTTCTTTAGTGCATTCAACTGGGTGCATACTATGGAACCTCAAAGTAGGGAACTTAGTAATTCTACAAATTACACTCTGAGAAACTAAATAAAATGCAAACTGAATGACTTCGGAAAACTTATCATCCGACTTCACAGGGATTTGTATATAGGCATGGAGTTTAAATTTCATGTCTACACCATCCGAGAACACTCCATAATTTATTTCCTATCGATCTAGTTGAAGATAAAAATAGTTAAAGTAGGTCACTTAGTGAGAACTAGAAACATGCATAAATGCAGATTTGAGTAAACGCCTCCAAATGACCATCTCCAAAACATGTCAAACCTGAAATAAAAAAGATGGAACCCATTGTACTTTGTAAATGAAAGGTGTTGAACTTACTCCCCAAGCTGTATCTCATGAAAAACATCAGGTCACTTTTTACAAGTATCCAAAATAGGCCTTCTCCACAAGCTTTTTAGGGCAGCAACTTACACTTGGGGAAATTTTTTGGATAGTCACTCCAAAATGTACTCACAATCTTGGAGTTCCAACAATGGATTTGAATGAGGACGTGTGCCCCATGTGGGCATGCAGATAATTTAGAATCTCTTGGTATGATAGACCACTCAAAAATCAAATAAGACTTTCTTTTCTCTCTTATTTCTCCTTTTTCTTATATATCTTCTCTTTTCAAAATTGGGAACCCTTTATTGAAAGAAAATACACCACACAACTGAAAGGAAAGTGACTATACAACATGCACATTATTTACAAAATCCCCAAAACTGAAATAAACACTTACCTCTGTCAAAAACAAAATTCTCTGCTCCATGCTTAAGAGACAAGCCAACAATACCACTTTCATCAGTCTGATTTGACCTACTGCCATCTTGTATTAGCTCATCTCATAAAAAATTATCAGCATATTCATCATTTGAACTTTCATGAAAACCAGACAAAGTGTGAGAATGTAAATTGTGTGGCATATGCATGTTACATTCATTAGTTAGAAAAATATGAGATCTAATGTAATAATCAACAATGTCTAGTTTATTGCCACATCTTTGATAATCACCATCCAGCTAAAAAAGAAAACACTCAAATTCTGGCATATTGCCATAGTTAACATTATTAGATCCATATATCAATAGTTTGCATATCAAAGGAAAAAGCATACCGAACTTCATGCAAACATTGAGAACATTCATAACTTGGGACATGATCTAACCCATTCTTCAAAGGATAGGGAATAACAATTTGTGAAAAATCAAATTTAGGCTCATCATAAACATCAGGGATCTTATGCAAATAATTTTGATCTTTTGTACGAGAAAAAGAACAAGATTCAACATCATCATTATCAAAACATGAAAACTCCACGTCATGATCCATATTCTGCTTTTCAAAAGGATTATCATCTTGCAACTTGTTAGTGGTTTGTATATCCATATCAAAAATATCTTCAGTACTTTCTTGCAAATTATCAGCATCATACAAAGCCAAAACTTGCTAGTGGGTGGGAGGGAAAACATCAATACACTCGTTATAAACATTCGTAACTTGAGCAACTAAAGGACCATCCTTTAATGGTTTAATGGAAGATTTAGAATCAAAAAAAGATGTAAAATCTAGACAACTATCCCAATCAGTGCTCAACATTGTATTAGGAAAATCTTCACCCCTTGAATCTGAGACAAATCTGATGCTTTCATCATCTTACATATCATATTCAATTTTTTTGTAGCCTAGTGACATGGGAGTACAAGGAAAATTAGAAATGTAAGTATCAAAACTCTGACCATCTGATATTCATTCCTTGTCAAACTCAATGTGTATGGGGTGTAGGGATTCAAATCTATCCTTCCCTAAAAATATGAGATATTTATAAGACAACAGATCTAAAATTTGTTCACTATGAAGTGAACAACTGTCATCATTTACATTCATCTCTGATACACACTCACAATCAACATCTTCATTTATCAAATTAGTATAATCTTGTTGACTGCACACATCTTTTGTTTCATATTTGAGAAGGATCATTACTTTCATGATTATAAGATACAACATTCATATTAGACTCATGTATAACTATTTACTTTTCATCATTCTCAATACCATGATTACTAGGTACAACCTCATGTGAAACCGTAAATTTAGGATCTTCAATATCAAAAACTTGGTTTGAAATTTCAGGATTGATGTCACTCTCATAAAAATAATTATCAAAGAAACCTATCTCTTCATCATCTTGCTGCTCATAGACTTCATCATCAACATTACAATCAACACTTTCAGCCAAAGTAAACTCAACATCATCTTGATAATATATGTATTCAATATCACTAGATTCAGCCTCATCAGCATAACTAGATTCATATTCAGCATGTTCAACATTTTCAAATTCAACATCAATAGATTCAACCTCAGATATAACTTTAGATGAAATATTTTCAACATGTTCCATCCATTTCATGGTATGCCAAATATATTCCACCCTCCGAGAGCTTGAAAAATTAATTAAATCAGGAAAACAAAGTTTCACAAACAAATCAACCCAAACAAATTCCTGAGGATAGAAAGTGATACTATACTCCTTAATATGAGAAGAAAACCTTATGTAAAATTCATATTGAGATTCACCCTCCTCTCTTCTCATATTTTTTTTAATGTCAAAACAACCCTTTCTTGAAGCTTTTGTCTTAACACTTCTGTTTCAGCAAGAACAAGTTCAAGTTCTAAAAAAGGGTCTCTAGATTTGGACATGTCATGATAACTCCTATGCTCTAGGTCACCATATTTCTCAAGAAAAAAATCTTATAGTGCAGCCATATACCCTATTGAACCATGAGGTAATTATTTAAACCCAATCCCTAGCACCCTCAACTAAATATATTGCAAAAAGGTTCATTAATACATCCTCATGTGTAATGTTATGATCATATATTAAGTCAGCAAACTTGTTTATATGCTCCTTAGCTAATTGCTAACCCATACAAGTGAATTTAGACAAGCAATCTCTGACTGCTGATGGAATATGATCTGGGTATCTATGGATACCTTCAAAATTTATAGCCCCACACAACCTATCCCTAAATAGTTGTGACATCTTAGTAGGCTGGATAATTACTAGTTGCCTATTTCTTCCCTCTCAATTAGTGCAAACCACTTAATAGGGAAAATATGTATAACTGATTTTCATGGAACAAAAGAATTTATCCAATGAAAATAAAAATACCTTGAGTATGAAGAAGTTTCTGCAAACTATTTGATTTGAAGTCACCTCCAAATCACCTTCAAAGCTTGGTAGAGCCGCCACCTCTTTGCAGAGGAAAAGATTTTTATTAGTTGAGATCTCTTTCCCAACTCTGACGTTCTTCAAATCAGCAACTTACATACATCTCCAATAAAGGGTCTCTTAATGATTCCTCTCTTGAATATGCTATACATCATATGATTCCTTTTATCTGCTACCTCTTCACTACAAATCCACCTCTTCTTTGTAGTCTTTCTTCAAACATGCACATTTGTGCAAATCAGAGAAGTTAGAGTTGCCACTCACCATATGTGAGATAGTATGAATATACCTTTGAGAAACTTGGACTTTCAGACACTTTTCAATGATAGACAGAACAGACCTGACTCTTTTTACAAAAGTTTGAGGAATATGTCTTTATAGAACATGACTCTATGACTTCAATGGTTCCCCAATGGAGTGGCCAATTTGTTAGAGATTTTTCTTGTGGAATCAAAACAAATATCTAATCAACTCTATAACTCCCCACTCCTAATTCAGGAAATATAAAGTCTAATTGATGAGGATTAATCCTCCTTCTTCTTTGAGCTCCACATCACTCAGGCGAGTATTGCCTAATCTGCACATACATGAATCCTTTCTGATAAATACAAGCTTGTAGATATATAACTATGGAATAGTTTTCAGACCTTTAGGTAACAAATACCTCAATATTGCATTAAGTCTTATACTTGCGTATGTCTGAAAAACTAGAGAAATCTTAACTCCTAAGAAAATGAAAGGGAAATGATTTTCAAATTATGTTTTGGGTTAATGGATCTCTGAATTATCTCAAATCTTGCATAGACCAGTGCGTTATCCATTGGGAAATAGAGTCAAACATAACATTACAAAGATGATCATGAACAAAGGGAAAACATCATAGTCTTATATGTCTATATGCCTTACATAAGATAAACCCTATCAATCAAGTTCTACTTATGAATCTACCCGTGTATTTTAAATATACAACTTCCTACTCAAATAATTTAATCCTCCCCTTGGAAGAGACCTTGAAATAGATAATACATAACCAACATCCACTAAAAAGACAAGATTGACAATACCCTTGATATTCCAACTCATAAAAATATGAATACAGATCTTAAATCACATTCATTCCTTGAATAACTCTATTTCTGATCAACAATAGACAAAACTAAAACACCCTTGATGCCCTAGTTTATATGATTCATAAGCAATAATGGAGACCACTTGATGATAAAATAAAAATACTGAAAGTTCATTCATAAAGCTTACTGTTACAATAATGTTCTTCACTAAACCAGAAAAGATATATAACACCTTATATGTATAGAAGAGGAAAAATATTACATAAGATCACTTGGAACCTACTCTGAAGATTTTAGAGAGACTATATAGACTCATAATTCTCTCGAAACATAGCAGCAACAAGAACCTCTAAAAATGAGAAGAGAGGGAAATAAATAGAAGAAGGAAACCCTAAAAACTATGTCTGATTCACACCTATCTTTCTTGCAATCTGATCTTTTACTTATTCTCTATTCTCCTCTAAAATATGATCCCATTTTGTCTTTTCAAAATCAGACTCTTATCTCTATCGGTGACTTCAAAAATATGATTTCAACTGCCTTCAAAATTTGATTTTTGCTTGCCCTTTCAAAAATGTCTTGATCAAAGAAATCTAATCCTCTCTTGCAACTGTCTTTTCAATAAAATCTAATTTTAATCTCTAAGAAAACCCCTCTGTGAATGTTTCTCTCTCAAGCTTTGCAATAAAATATTTCATTTGGCTACAGGAAAAGATTATGTAGTTTTAATATTTCAACTTTGCACATTATTTTAATCTTCTATATTTTGTCTCATTGTCTGTGCAAATCAGATTTCATTCCTCTGAGAAATCCTCCAAATCTAATCATTCTCTGAAAATATCTGACTTCATTCTGCTTATGAGAAACCCTTTCAAATATGATTTTAACTATCTTTTCTGTAATCAATGTCATCAACAAATCTGATTTAAAATCTAAGAAAATCTGATCTTATTCCTCTAAGAAATCCTCCGTGAATGCATATTTTCAAGTCTTTGAAATAAAATATGTAGCACAAAACTATAGGAAAAAGGATAATACCCTAATCTTGTGTAATGCCCAAATATTTTTTTACTAAGAAACACCTAGATTTTTTTTTTTAATTCTTTATGAGCTCATGTAAAACACATGTTGTATATATACTAATCATATCTCATTATATAGGCAAACATGCATCTAACTAATGTAAGTTAAGGTAGTTTAGTTGCTAGAACAAAAAAAATATAACTCACTTTAGTTTCTTGTTAGAGTAATTATTTGTTGTTGTGGATTTGAATTTATGAACATATTCTGTTTTGAAAAAAAAACAGCTTTCACATAAAAATCAACAACTTAGTGATACAATAGATTTTCTTTTATGAAGTATTCATAGCTTTAATTTAACTCCTTCCTAGAAATTTTCAAATTTATGTTTTAATACTAACTCATATTGTAAACAACTATGCATAAGGAGAAATAAAACTTCCATATGTAAAAACTTTTCTTTTTAAGGTACATAGTTTTATATTTACATTTATGAATCATTTTACCCATTTATATGAACTACAATGATCATGTAGATTTTTTTTTTTCGCCAAACAAAAAAATAACAAAATCTTACATTTTTTTTTCTATAAACAACTTCAAAAGAAATATATACAATACATAGATATTTTCCTTTTTGCTCAACTAACATTTGCATATTGTGAGACCTACACTAGACTGTTATAGTTATCATTTTGCTTCATGCTTTCAGTAGTTTATGCTTTGACATATTTTGACTCTCAGCGAGACTTTTCGTACTTTTGAGGATCGTTGGAATCCTGTGTTATATATATATATTCAGCACCTGATTTTGTAATCAGGGTACTTTTGAGATGTTTATGTTCTGATTTAGTTACTGCTTATGTTGATGTTTTATATGGATCTAAATGTATAAATGT
>MU223908.1:2014861-2028302 GCA_018584345.1 Thuja plicata | reverse complement strand
TCACCTAGGATATTAAATTGATTTAAAGAATTATGCCAAGCAGTAACAGGGTCGTTTGGACATAAATCAAGGGTATGATCACACTTAGGGCAAATAGGGTCCATAGTTGTGACAGACCAAATTTAGGAGGTTACAATATTTAATTGCAATACCCCTTTTTATCATTAAATGAACATCTCTACATACAATCACAACTCAACTCAAATGATCAGTTCATGTTCTTATGAAAATAAAATATCATTATAAGCACCTATCATTTATCATAATCAAAACTCACCCATTATGAATACAATATCCTTATTCTAATCCAATCCACGCTAATGTCATATGAGTAAGAAGAAATAGAGTACATCAGGGTCTAGTCTTATCCCAAAATATATAATTTACATAATATATCATAAAGGATTCACACACTAGTCCTTAAGAATAGAGGAATTGCTATGTTGACCCGAGTAGGGTCTCTCCAAATTTCGAAGCACAACTGTAGGGATGGACACAAAATGAGAACAAGGCTAAATTGGACCGAGTGGGTCACATATAAACCTATAACCAGATTATGAAAAAATCACAAGGTCATCCCAACCAGGCATATCATAACATATCAGAACCTCACAATGTATCTCAAGTTCAAGGAAGGCATCACTAATTAGGTAAGCGTAGATCGACCCAAGGGTACAATCTCACAAGGGAACTACACGATCTTAAATGCAATAATAAACTCAATCCATGACCCTCAGAATGTCCATCATAAAAGGGGAAATGAGGGATGCTCTACATCTTACACATTATATTATTATTTCCTTTGCATTTTAAATCATATTTTTATGCAAATATGATCTCATTTAATATTTAATATTCTTGCACAAAATATGAGCATTTAATTCTTTTATATTTTGAAATCCTGTGCGTATTCCTTTGAAATTCTTCTTTTATGAAGATTTTGCTCCAGATTCCACCAGAATTGGACACTTTTCACACACTGGCTGGCTGCTCCTAACTGGCTTTTCTAACTCATCTTCTAACCCTGATTTGCTTTGGCGACTTGGAGACAACTTAGTCTCTAAGTCTTTAAGAGATTTTCTTGACCATGATTTTACTTAGAGACCTATAAATAACCCTCAGTCTCTAAGTCTCTATAAAATTTAACTTGACCATGCACTTAACCATGCCTTGACCATAGTTAACTTGCTAGTGTGTCTTTGAGTCTCTAAGAAGTTTTCTTGACCCTAGGTTTTCTCTGAGATTAAATGCACACCCTTGATCTGAATCTCCATCCAACGATAGTCGCTCAATCTCACAAGGAAAGACACTTAACATTTCTCATTATGCGACTGTGGTTTACTAGCATCTAGTCGTGTGATCTCTGATGCTATCTTCTAACCGTAGTTTTCTTTTGCAAATTTGCATCTGCACTATCGCATGATCTCGGAAGCCATGGCAGTTAACTGCAATCACTTTGTGACTTTGCACATGGTTAGTCTGTCGGCTAGTCACAAAGTCTCCACAGTTATCTCCTCTGATCGCTAGCATCTCCCAACTGTGTCACTGTCCACCACATTTCCCTTCATCCTAGTCACCATCTGCACCACTTGTCTATAAAATTTGGTCTTTTTGGTCACCAACATGTTTCCTGAGGCACCATCTCTCACCTACGCACACGCGTGAAGAGAGCCTCCTACTCCGCTTCACATTTAAATATGTTTATGTTTTGGGTTATAAACACCTCAAACTGCCTTCCCACCACCAATGTGGGATTAAATTTATTCAAGTTATAAAGCCTTTCTCTATATCTTGCCCAAAATAATGGGGCCCACTATGCATGCACTCCTTCAGCCAAGGGGCTCGCCAATAGGCCTCTTGGCTTCTTACTTATTTCACTTAGTGAGCACTGGAATATAAAAAATTAATAAAAACCACTTCCCAGTGCATGTGGGATATTAACATTTTAAATTTTTTAAGCTTCCTTTCACCATACTACATTGGGCTTCAATGTTTTTTTGAAAAATCTTGGGTCCTCCACGCATTGCAGACTTCCCTTTGATGCACTGCGTAGGTTGCCAAGCTACATCTTCCATATTGCATTTGAAAACTTCATATTGCACAGGCATCCATAGAAAAAATGTGAAGGCTCCTCCAAATTATATGCGTGAAGGAGGTTGTTTATATGAATTTTTTTTTTAAACTTTGGTTTTATAATCCACCTCATGCTACGTGGGTTTCCATTTCTCTTGCGTAGACTTCTTTCACATTGCATAACTTTTGTTTTGAGCATATCCCCCAAAATAGTGCATGGGCTCTCTCACCAATCTTTTGTGCAAGCTTAGCATTTTTTTTAAAAACTTGTCATTTTGTATTTGCTAAATACATTGATTGGTTCCTGCACAAGCCTTGTGGATGTATTTCGCAGCTCATTCTAAACACTCACACAGGCTTTCTCTTTGTTTTACACATTGCCATTTGGTTTGGGATTTTTCTCAAATAGAAACTTCCCTTTAATCCACGCGTGGGCTTCCAGGTGTAATGTCATTACTTTGTTTTGAAACCTATTTTATTTTCCCCCATGCATGCTGCATGAGCCTCCTTCCTTACTTGCCAATGCATTTGATTGTTTCAAATATTATACTATCTTCTAAATGTTGTGTGGGATCACATTATAAATCCACGTAGCCCTCCATATGCCTTGCATTTAGTTTTAAATGTTTTCAATTTCCATGGTTGTTGGCTTGTGTAGGTTATTGTCTGACATGCTTCACATACAATCTTTGTAATAAATGCCCTCCTTTGAAATCACCTTGCACGGGTTCTCCTGGAAATTGTATTTAGATAATTTGCAATACCTATGAAATCCTGAAGGCAATGTCTCACTTCAACAATAAGCTCTATCATCTCAAAACCCTCTGTGAAACTATTACATCTAGGGCAAGTCCAAGAAAGGAGATCACTTAGATCAACCATATACCACAAAAGCATATTCAACAAGTATTTTGGCAAGTGTTTGATTACAAGGATGATGATCAAGCCTATGATCATGACTCATACTCAATTCTCTTCCTGCACATAGAACATACATGCATATAATGGACACCAATATTGAATAATTCAGGTTATGTGATTTGCAACCAAGATCCATGTCCATGAAACTTCCAACGCCCTTTGGACTATACTTTGAGATATGGCAAAGACTGTAGAATTTGACTTTACTCTTGCCAATTGTATTGGCCTGCATGTTAAAAAAGAAAACACTTTCCCTCCTTACATAGCATTTTCTTATGTTTTCACATAGACCCTCATTTTTATTAGCTTTTAGCTTGTCAACATTTGGTATATGTCTAGTCTAGCATTTTATATACATGGCTGTTTCCAAAGAGTTTCATGTGATAGGTCCACTTATTTCCATGTTTTATACTTCTGTGCTCAGTGATCCCAAAATTTTGTGTATCTTTGACATTAACATACTAGACAAAACCAATTTGTCAATGTCCTTTTGTTTCAATCAAACTAGAAGCCATTAAAAGTAACATTTTATCTTTCTGCAACTTGATCTCACTTACAACATTTGACCTCAAGAACCGGTTTTAAAAACTGACTAGAAGGCCTCCCAGAGCTCTCAAATCTAAAAGATATGCAAAATTTCATGTTTACTATCACCCTACAAAACATATCTCCATGACACCTTCAAAAGTGAGATATTTTAAACTCCAAAGTTGACCACTTTCTCAAATTTGCAAATACTCTTATCAAAACATATGCAAAACACCCTTAGATTCACTTTTGCAAAAAATACCCAAATAAGTTCTGAGACTTAACCACCGGTCCAGGTATTTCATTTACATGCAAAGAATATGAATCCATAACCGGTACTTGAAAACAAATACCAGCTAAAGAGTAACCACCTTATGAAAGTGACTATCCTGTAAATGCAATTTTGTTTAACACTGGAAATCTGCATAAACTACCTTTGAATCTGATTTCAAAAACTCATCAAATAAGACCCTCATAGTCTGGAACTTTGAACATAAATTCATTTTTAAATATGGATTATGAAATTTCAACTGACTTGCTCTCAAAATGAACTGATTTATTGGCACACATCTGTAATGTCAACACTTTACAACAATCTGAACTTAAACTTAGTGAATTTGTAGAAATCTTATTTGGAATTAGCTAGGAAAAGTGGACAATTGGATTGGTCTGAGTCTAGAAATATTTAGGAAGGTACACTTTCATTTTTGCAATGCAGGGAAAAAGTCAATTCTTCAAGGAATTCAACCGGGTACATACTATGGAACCTCAAAGTAGGGAACTTAGTAATTCTGCAAATTAAACTCTGAGAAACTGAATAAAATGAAAACTAAATGACTTCGAAAAACTTATCATCCGACTTCACAGGGATTTAAAAATAGGCATGGAGTTTTAATTTCATGTCTACAAAATCCTGGAACACTCCATAATGTCTTGACTATCCATCTAGTTGAAGATACAAATAGTTAAAGTAGGTCACTTAGTGACAATTGGAAACATGCATAAATGCCTCCAAATGACCATCTCCAAAACATGTCAAAACTGAAATCTGAAAGCTGGAACCCACTATACTTGCTAAATAAAAAGTGTTGAACCTACTCCCCAAGTTGTATCTCATGAAAAACATCAGGTCTCTTTTTACAAGTATCCAAAATAGGCCTTCTCCACAAGCTTTTTAGGGCAGCAACTTACACTAGGAAATTTTTTTGAATAGTCACTCCAAAATTTACTCACAAATTTGGAGTTCCAACATTACCCATGTGAACTGGAGAGATGGGTGGAGTAACCCATGTGATCTGACTAAGGATTATCTCTTTGAACATAATTGATTATTTAATTCATTTATGCAATTAAAGTTTTCAACATGTGAGATAATTGAAATCTTTTTAATTTAGAATTGCTTTATTGAATGAAATTAAATTAATTTAATTTAAAGAATTTAATTAGTAAGTTTAAATCTTTCAATTTAAACTATAGGAAATTGAATTTAATTAATTCATTAATGGTAATTAATCAATTAAGGTTAATTAATTATTTAATTAAAATTGGAAATTTGATTAGATGATTTTTGGAATAGATTTAGAAGAAAATATATGATTAATTAATGATTAAAAAACTATTAATTAATAGATGAAATGAATTTAGAAGAAAATTGAAGATTAATTAACGATTAAAAAAAACCATTAATTAATAGATGAAAATTAGTGTTTTTAATGTCAAGTCGCAAGTCTATCCATTTTAGGGTGTCTACAGTTTGGCATATTCTTTCCTTTCCTAGATGGGATGGTGCAAGATTCAATGATGACTTGAAAGTAACTTCAACTTTAGGCATGCTATTATCATAATTACTCAACTTAAATGCAGTTAATTTTCCTTTTAATTTGTTTTTAGTAACAATAAAAGTTCCTAAAGATCTAAGCTCTTGAATAGATGAAACCCTAATAGCATACTGAGGTAATAAAGTTCTTAAAAATTTTCTTACCACATTCTCCTTAGGAAGATTCCCACCATCACCTCCGATGGCAGCCACAAATTCTTTGATTTTCTGACTGTATAGCTCAATGTTCTCATTGTCTTGCATTTTCATCTTATCATACTTTCGTCTTAATATTTCAACCTTTGCCTTCTGGACATGTAAATCTCCACCATAGACAATTTTCAACTTATCCCACATTTCATAATCAGTATCTAAGTATTTAATATCAACATACTTTGCATCTGAAAGTGTACATGTAATAGATTCCATAGTAGCACTATGTTCATGCTTAACCTTAAACTGATCCAGAGTTAGGGTTCCTGGGGGGACAATATACCTATTCTCCACATTATCCCAATATTGATCACCCAAGGCCTTAATATATAGCTTCATCCAATTGCCCCATATTGAGTAGTTCTCTATTGTGAATTTAGGACCCTCCTTTTGCATACTCTTGGATCTTTACCTCAAGCTGTTAAGCTTCACTACAATAGAGGACCAAGGATCTAATACCAATTGTTAGACCTAAGATCACATTATTTAGAGTGAGGGGGGGGGGGGGGTGAANCAATAGAGGACCAAGGATCTAATACCAATTGTTAGACCTAAGATCACATTATTTAGAGTGAGGGGGGGGGGGGTGTGAATCAATAATCTACCAAATAAACCAACTTTACAATCACTTAAGCTTTAATCACCATTCGAAAGATTACCTTAATAGCACCAAATGAAAATCATAAACATCGAAGATCATCCATAAATTTTACACACAAATTTATCTGGTAGAAACCCAAATAGGGAAAGAACCATGGTGGGCATTAGTACCCACTAGAATGGTGTACTCTTCTGAAGTACACCCTATGAGGAGCTTAAACCTGTTAGGAGTTTACAACAATACTGTTAGGTGCTACCCGGTTAAGGTATTTAACTTAGGCTTGTTAGAACCTTTAACCTGTTAAGAGTAACCTTGTTAGAGAACTTAAAACATAATCTAATGTGTTACCTTGTTAGAGAATTTACAATAAATATATGTTCGTGGAGACACCCTAAAATGGACATACTTGTGACCTTACATTAAAACACTAATGTTCATTTAATTAATTAATTAATTATCTATTTCTTCTAAATCCATCCCCCAAATCATTTAATAATTTTCCCAAAGTTAATTAAATAATTAATTAACCTTAATTAATTAATCTTTATTAACTAATTAAATTCATTTTCCTAAAGTTTAAATTTAAATATTTAAACTTATTAATTAATTATTCTAATTAAATTAATTTCATTGAATTAATTTAATTTATAATTCAATTCTAAATAAAAAAGAATTCAATTATCACATGTTTAAATACTTTAATTACAAAAATCAATTAAATATTCAAATAAATCGTTTCTCAAGTTCAAAAAGGTAACTCATGATCAATTTTTTAGTTAACTAAACATTATCTCTTCTCTCCAAGTTGAAGAGGTGGAGTTTACTGGTTGCTCCTCAGTTAAACTAAAATGTTATCTTTTCTCTCCAAGTTGAAGAGGTGGATTTTACTGATTGCTCCTCAGTTAAACTAAAATGTTGTCTCTTTTATCCAAGTTGAAGAGGTGGAGTTTACTGGTTTTTCCTCAGTTAACTAAAACATCACCTCTTCTCTCCTAGTTGAATAGGTGGAGTTTACTGATTGCTTCTCTAGTTCCTCTTGATCTCAACCTTTCATTCTCTAATCTCTGGAATCAATCCCAACCATCCAAATCATTTTCCATATTCTATATAATCAACCCTTCTCAACCATTTGAAGGATCCAAGATTTCAAGATTTTGTGCACCCTTACTCTGAAGGATTCTTGTATGAAGCATCAAATCATTCTTTTGATCATAATCGATAATCATTTTCTCAACACTCCCAATTCATAGACACTGCTATTACCAATACTGGGCACCACACACACAATGTTTCAGAAGGAGCGGAGAGAAGCAATAGAAGCCTCAAGAACTGTGGTTTGCATTCATTTTTTTTCCTCTATCTTTGCTTGTTATTTTTGTTGGATGATGTTGCTACTGATGTTGTTGGCATTCATGTTTTGTCACTGATTTCAACATATGTTTCTATGGAAGGAGAACAAACTGGTTATTACTATTGTATGATGACTGATAAAAGTGTATGGGTAGTGTGCAGATGAATCAGAATGAGTGAAGATGGGGATATGAAGAAGGATGTATGATGATCTTAGTTCTAAGGTTGCTTGGCTTAATATTTCATATTGGATGAGTTATAGATGTCTTGGTAAAGAATCATTTCTGGATTATGATAGTGATGATTGACAGAGTGAGTCTCTCTATTTTGAGTATATCTTATAGGTGATGATGATTCAGGTTATGCACACTTAAGGGATGATAGAAGACATGTTCAAGAATGTTCTTGATCGGTCACAAGTTGTATGAGTAATGATGACATCAGCTGTGGCATGTATTCTAAAGGAGACCTATTTGGGGCTGACTTCAAAGATGTAGCATGTATTGTGGATTGAGAACGTGGATTGTGGATCTTAGACTATATATGATGTATTGCAATTAATGTATACTTGTTTTAGATACCATGTGTATCTTAACAAGGGGTTAAATGTTTATTTGTATATTGGGAAAGCTTAATTGGCTGACCTAATCAATTATTGTAATAGTGTATATATGAGAGATCTTTTATTTTGAAAAGATGTGAGGGGAGTGAATGTGAATGTATATGATGAGAAGGTGATTGACAAAGGAAGATGCAAAGATTGATTGATTGCTAGATGTAGAGAAGAGGATATGTTTATTGTGTTTCATTAGAACTGACCAAGAAAATAGTTGCTATCAGACATTCACCAGATTGTATATTTTCTATATACACTTGTTCCAATTGTAAATCCTTAAGGGTGGCTTTAACCTTCTTAGGGACTGTGTACTGTAATGTTGTAATAAGGTCCTAAGAGGGATAAATCTTTTAACAAGGATACTATACTCCTAGTACATCATTTGTGGGTGCTAATTCCCATAAGGGTTTTACCTTTAATAGGGTTTCCTCAACAATAAAGGATTGTATTATTGTATTGCCATTTACTTTATTATCATTTGATATTAATTTCTAGTTTATAAAGTTTAATGTTTACTAATTTGTCTCACAATTGATTCACCCCCCTCTCAGTTGTGTTGGTGGACTCTTATTCCTAAAAATTGGTATTAGAGCTACTGTTCCTTAGATAGAAATATTAACAGCTTGAGGTGATCCTAAATATGACTTATTAAAGGAAGGTTAGTCTGAAGCTTGATCCTAAAAACTTTGATAATTGGAAGAACAAGATGGGAACACATTTTCTATGCTTGGGAATCGACTACCAGATGATTACTAAAAGAAAAGAAAAGATGAAAGCTGAGGATGAATTAGATAAAGCTACTGAAGATGAAAAGAAGTTATTTTCATGTAACATGGTCGCAAGGGAAACATTGATCAGTGCACTTTTTGAAGGTGAATTCACAGAGGTAAAAGACTTAGATTCTGCACATGAAATTTGGACAAGACTAGAAGCAATATATGAAGGAGACAAGTTTACAAAATAGGCAAATTTATAGAACTAGAAGACAAAGATGGAAACATTGAAAAGGAAAGATGATGAGAACATTAGAGCATATTCACAGAGAATTACTGAAGTTGTTATTGGCATAAGGAACTTTGGAGGTATTTATAGTGAGGAAGAAGTGATTGCAAAAATTCTTAGATCTCTGACACCTGTATACAAAACTAAAGTACAAGATATAGAAGAGATTATACCTTTGACACCTAATTTCAATAGAGAGATGTTAATTAGGAAATTGACTACCTTTGAGGCCACAAAATTGGGAGATTTTCTACCTAAAGTTGATTCAGCATTCAAGGTGTCTATGCATAGAAACAAAAAGACTTTACCAGGAAATGCAAGCACCAGCAATAGTGACTTGAGAGAAAAACTTGGAGATTATGTTGATGAATGGGAACATATACAAGAAGAAGAAATAAATCTAGATGAAGTTATGGCCCTGATCACAAGAAGAGAAAAGAGAGGTAAGGGTAAATTTGAAGGAATGTTACCTTTTTAATATTTTTCATGCAACAAGATAGGTCATTTTGCATCTCGATGTCCTACAAGGGTTCGAAAACATAAACCTAAGTTTTAAAAATCTAAGCATCCAAAAGACAAGGAATGTTATTATGCTACTGAAGGTGTTTCTGATGTTGAAGTGGCTGACTATGATGATGTTGGATTTATTTCTATTAAGGATGATGAACCTTTACATGAAGAAAAAACCTTAGTATCCTGTGTTGAAAATAAATTTGAATGGGTATATTGATAGTGGTTGTTCACATCATATGTCTGAAGATAAAAATAGATTTTTTAGTATGAAAATATATGATGGTGGTGTTGTAAGATTTTGTGACAATTTTCCTAAGCTTATCATTGGAGGTTGACCTATTTCTCTGGATGGAAAAACTAATACTGATAATGTATTGCTTGTTGATGGACTTAATCATAATTTTTTAAGTGGTTGACAACTAGTGGACAAGGGTTATCAATTGAAATTCATTGATGGGAAATGTTCTATCAGAGGTAAGAAAAGAGAATTGATCTCATCTGGTACTAAATCCTGAGGTAATATATTTGAATTGAATACATCTGATGCTTCTTGTTTTATTGCAAAGGTTGATGACAGTTGGCTATGTCATAAAATATTTTGTCATGTTAACTTTGATAATATTGTGAAGGCAAGTATGAATAATTTAGTAAGAGATCTACCTAATATTGTGAAACCATCTAACACTATGTGTAGAGAGTGTGTTATGGGGAAGCAGACTAGAAGCAATTTTAAAAGTAAATATTACTCTGCGAAAGGGATGTTGGATCTGGTACATACAGATCTATGTGGTCCTACAAGAACAAGATATTACTATGGTGAGATGTATTTTATACTATTTTTTGATGAATTTTCTAGGATGATGTGGGTTACATATGTTTGGAATAACAATCCACAAGCATGACTAGGGGGAGAGGGTGAATCATTTGTGATACAGAATATTAAACTTTAAACTTTATAAACCAAAACTTCAATGCAAATGATAACACACTAAGTGCTAACACAATAAAACAATACTTGTTGTCAAAGAAACCCTGTTAAAGGTAAAACCCTGGTGGGAATTAGCACCCACAAATGATGTACTAAAAGTACAATATCCCTTTTAAAAGATTTAGCCTTGTTAGGAGCTTATTACAACATTACAGTACATAGTCCATGTTAAAGGACAAAACCTATTAGGAGTCAAGAGTAACATTGGGCTCACTACCCATGCACACTTCCCAAAGAAGGTTAATGCCACCCTCAAGGATTTACAATCTGAACAAGTGTATATAGAAAATATACAATCCATTGAACTGTCTGATCGCAACTTTCTTTGCTTGGTTAGTTCCAATGAAGTATTCATATCACAAACTCTGCTCTACATCTAACAGCCAAAAAAGCCTCACAACTTTCACACTTCTCTTCCTTTTCAATCTCTACCACATCTTTCCAAAAGAAAAGATCTCTCATATATACCCTATTACAATAATTCATTAGGTCAGCTAGTTAAGCTTTCCCAATACACAAATAATTAATTAGGTCAGCAAATTAGGCTTTCCCAATATACAAATAATTTTTCAACCCCTTACTAAGATACACATGGTACCTATAAAAATTAAACATTAATTACAATACATCAGTTATACTCCAAGACCACAATTCATGCTCTCAATTCATAATACATGCTACATGTCTGAAGTCGGCCACCAAATAGGTCTCCTCGAGAATACACATCACAACTGATGTCACAAATACTCTCACAACTATCAATCAACAAAAAACATTCCTCAATGTTTCCTTTGTCATCCCGTAAGCTTGCATACCATAAAACATCTTCGCCTATAAGATATACAAAAAATACAGAGACCTCCTCTGTCAAGCATCACTATCAAAGTACAGAAACTAGTCCTCACTAAAACATCTGTAACATCACCATTATGTAACCTCAAGTCAAGAGACCTTAGGAATAAGTTCATCACACATCCCTCTTCATATGATTGTCTTCAATCATTCTGAATCACTCGTACAGTGTCTGTATACTTCTGTCAGTCAAATACCTAGTATGTTCTCTCCATAGAAATATGCATTGACATCAGTGAAAAAACTTGAATATCAATAGCATAAATAGTACCCAAATCTGATATCATCCAACAACATACTTAAGAAAGAAATCTGAGGCATTTGATAAATTCAAGATATTCAAAAGAAAAGTTAAGAATGAATCAGGTTTGAAGATAAAATGTTTGAGATCAGATAGAGGTGGTGAGTTTACTTTGGACTTGTTTAGTACCTATTGCAAAGAACATGGAATATACAAACATACATTTGCTCCTAGGACACCGCAACAAAATGAGATAAAAAAGAGAAGGAACATAAAAATATTAGATGTTGCTAGGACTATGCTGCTAGAAAGAAATGTATCACATGTTCATTAGAGAGAAGCTATCTATACTACTGTGTACACCTTGAAAAATTCAGATTAGAGAAGGTAAAAGTAAGACTCCTTATGAATTATGGTTTAAGCATACTCCTACTGTAAAATATTTTAGAATATTTGGAAGTAAACACTATATCAGAAGAGATGATGAGATATGGAAGTTTGATGCTAGAAGTGATGAAGAAATCTTCCTTGGTTATTCTACTAAGAGAAAATCCTATAAATATTTCAATATGAGATTGAGGAAGTTGATTGAGAATGCTAATGTGAGGTGTTAGTACTTTTTCTTGCAGAATCTCAATATAGCATCAATGCTTGACTCTTAGATTCCCAAATCTTAATTCATACAAGGAATAGTCTAATTGATGAGGATTAATCCTCCTTCTTCTTTGAGCTCCACAGACTCAGGCGGGTGTACCTTTTATAAATTACTTCTTTTCAGTAACTTTAATAGTGGATCAAGGGAAACACTAATTTGCTTCTTTCCTTTTACTGCAGCAACTGATAACACATCTTGAAAATGACTATGATCAGTTTAACCTAGAGCCTAATAAGTCAGACCACAAACTTGACAAGAGAAAATAACAGCGAAACAAGGATTCTCATCCTTCTTTTTTTTAGAGTTCTTGAGTTAGGAGGCTAACCTAATAATTCTCTCTTCAAGGAATCAAAAAATTAAATTGTATTCTTCAATACAACTGATTAAGCATATATGTTCTTAATAACATAAATGTAAATGATTGTTTAGATTTAAGATTGATGATGATAACTGTGTGTAATAAAATACACCTTCATGAAACTAAGATTGAAAACAACAATTCTATGGAATGATAAAACAAATTAATCTAAGAATTGAAGCTAAACAATCTATATCATCTCATGGTTCTCTATCCAAGCTTTGTTAAGAGAGATCTCAGGCTTAATCTCTCTCAAGGACAATCCTAGAACGAGATATGTATGAAAAATGAATGCTCCAATCTAGCTAGAATGCTCAAAATGCTCCAAGATTATATGAGAAAATAACAAATACTCCTAAACATGATATGCTATATGTAATGCAAATGCTAAAATTCTCTCAAAAAGGATCTCAAATGCTCCTCATATGCTCTCAATGTGCGTATAATAAGGATGCTTTTTCTCTTGAAATTATTGGATCCCAAACACAAAGGAAATGGCTTGTATTTATAGCATTTTCCCAAGGGTAGGGGGTAGAGTGAGTTAATCATGATCAAAGCTTGGTTAAGTCAAAAGCTTTGAGGTGTTCTCAAATGGAGGGAAAGTTGGTTGGTTGTCTCAAACATATTAGGAATTAAATAACTCCATCATTTAATTAAATTAGCCATGGAAGGGTGATTGGGTTGGATTTGATCTTTTTGATTTGAACTATACAA
>MU223908.1:1972969-2006750 GCA_018584345.1 Thuja plicata | reverse complement strand
ATCAAATATGGGAGGGGATTGGATAACATCTTGATCTTGATCTTTATTGATACTTGTTTCTTTTCTCTTTGGGTTATCCTCTTGACATGGAGCCACTTCTAAGGATAAGGTAGATGCTTGGATATGAGTGGGGAATGTTTGGAAGAATGATGGATAATCCTTTTGAATAGGCATTGAAGCACATGGAAGCTTAGGGTCTATGATCTTTGAAGATTTGCAGCAAGATGTAAATTAGCTTGGGTTTCTTTTAGAGCTAGCCCTTGAGGGTAGACATAGTCAATGTGAAAAGTATCATCATTAGGCTTTCTCTTTGGTGGAGGAATTTTGGATAGTTGTAAAGTTTTGTGAGATGGACGAAGGATGAAAGGCATAAAGGCTATGAAAGAAACCTTGCTTGATAGGGATTTTTGGTTTAAAACTTGCTTAAGAGTGATATATTTATCTCCATTCTCTTTATCACAAATAGGGTGGTCATGAAATTTCCCTTGATCCAAGATAGGTTTGTGGCACTTAAATGTTTCATTTCGTAAATAATATGAAGATACAGATGGCCCATCATCATAAAGAAAAGGAAAATTTGATCTTAACGATGGCTTGTTAGATGATGTATCCTTTCATTTTTCCTCATTCTTCCTTAAGGTTGATATGTCATCATTATGAGGAAGGGTTGCTCCTAATTGAGCAAAATATGCTTCTTTATCCTTCATCAAAATTTGTTCCATGATTTCAAGGAATACAGGATCTTGAGATGCCTCCAATATTGCATTGTCAGTTACTTCATTGTATAGAGTCATATGGAGATTTTGATAATTATTATCCACCATAGGATTGATTTGTTTCTCAAATAGATTCATCATTATGAATGGTTGAAGGAATATGATCTATTTGTTGCACTTGATAGAAATATCTCCGAAAAGGGTATCCAAATATGATTTCAAAATCTTTTCAAACCCTTGGGAAATGCCCCCTATTTTTCCTTCTTTGTTTTTGGGTGGAACTTGCCTATTTGTAGGCGGCCTTTAAATGTTGGTAAGCGGTTACTGGAATTACTCTACGCAGCACTTTGTAGTTTGTAGGCGGCACATAATTATTTTTAGGTGGCACAAAATTGTTTGTAGGTCGCACAAAAATGTTTGTAGGCGGCCCAAAATTGTTTGTAGGCAGCTCTTTGCTGATCAAAGTTGAAATTTTCAATTTTTTTGAATTTTAAAAGTTTAAAGGTTTTGATCAGACCTGTTAAAGAATATTCTTGCATGAAAATGAAGTAAAAACTCAACACACACATCAAATTTGCACCATATCCCTAAAACCACACTAAAAGTGTATGTTCTCAGATGTTTTAACAGGTTCGCACAAGAATGTCTTCCAAATAGTCTACCTTAGAGTCAACAATTTTGGCTTTTAAATATGGCTCTAAAAAGGTAGGTATGATATTTAACAAGGTTTTAATTATTCCAGTCTAAATCTTGACAAGATCCT
The DNA here is from genome assembly GCA_018584345.1 of Thuja plicata. Lineage (NCBI taxonomy): Eukaryota > Viridiplantae > Streptophyta > Pinopsida > Cupressales > Cupressaceae > Thuja > Thuja plicata. The sequence continues at coordinate 2,005,271 of MU223908.1, read as the reverse complement.
TTAACCCTTTGAGGGCTTCCCACACACACAAAAGTATAATTTTGCGCAATCCCAAAGGACTACTAGAGGAAGTGAGGAAGGCTTGCACAAGTTTTAGTCACTTTTTGATTAAGGTAAAGTGCATTTATTTATAGTGGGTCAAACAATATTGCGGTAAAAGAAAATATCTCCCACTTTGGGTCATTCCCTCTCATCGTCCTCGTAAGGCAATTCTTGGGAGGCAGGCCCTTTAAAGCTTTATTTAGCTAGTATGTTCATGAAAAGCAAGAATTGAACTCAATCCAACAAGTTTGGGAATCTGATTCACTCAAAGAGTGAAGAGCATATCCCTATTATTTTTCTTTTGTTCCAAACACCTCAAATAGATTTGTTCATTTTCAACCTATTGACAAGGAGGTTCTTAGAAATGAAGTTTGTGGTTCAATTAATCCTTCCTTTCTTTTGACTACCCAAACTTGACACTTTTGGCTTTTTGATCAACTTTGAAAAGTTGAGAGCATATACTTGATTTCTTGTTCGAATAGAAAATAGTAAGGTGTCCTTATTTATACTAGATTCAAATAAATTGCCACAAGTTAAGTAATGCAATCTTGATTAGATAAGTACCTGATTTCAAAGCTAGCAAGGCTAGGCACATTTTTGAGTATTTGGCTTGTTTTTACTCACCTAGTGGCAATCGTTCCCACTCCATCTCCTCCAACAAAGTGAAGAAAACTTGGAAAAACCTTAAATGACACAAATACCTCCCAAAATCTCTTTTCAAATGAACAATTTATCAATTAAAGCCTTTAAATAAGTAAGCATGCAAACTCAATTAGAGAGTAGGAAATTTTTGTTTATATGCAAAGAACACCTTAATGTAATGATCATACAAATGCTCTTCCTCAAATAAACTCTCTAATAAATTTGCGTTATGTATCTCTTTATCGTTCCTTGTTTTGATTCTTACCTCTTTGCTAGACTTGGAGATCTGCTTCTCTAGTTTCTGTACCTTTGGGTGATTTTTCATCTGTAGAACAGGAAAACATAGAGAATTACACCAGTGATAGAATTAATTAAAATCTGATTTAAAGCAAAAGAGATTATGCGGCATTTAACAGCTAAATAGCGGCTATCAAATATTACTAAGCATAATTTAAAGCTTTAAACGCAGCTATTAAATTCTTAAACACGACTCTTAAAATACCACAGGTGGCTAAATAAAAGCAGCAAGCGGTGTAGGAAATATAAAATGTGGTCAGAGATGGCTGGTAGGCGGCTGTTAAAAAGTCATAGGCGATGCACTTTATCTAACAGGCGAAACAATTTATCTGGTAGGCGGCCCACTTTATCTAAGATGCGGAAGCAGAAAGAAAGATGGAGATGAATCAAGCTCTGTAGGTGGCATTTTTTTGTTCGTAGGTAGCTCTTGGCGTAGCATACACGGCTCTTCTCCTATTTTCTACAAGAAAAACACCAAAAACAAAGCAAACACACCAAATATTAAGATAAAAACATTAGTAAAGAGGCTTAGAGCCCCATGATGGGTGAAATTATGTGTGTAAGAAAATACACCTTCATTAAATTAAGATTGAAAACAATAATTCTATGGAATGATAAAACAAATTAATCTAAGAATTGAAGCTAAACAATCTATATCATCTCATGGTTCTCTATCCAAGCTTTGTTAAGAGAGCTCTCAGGATTAATCTCTCTCAAGGACAATCCTAGAATGCGATATGTATGAAAAATGAATGCTCCAATCTAGCTAGAATGCTCAAAAATTCTCCAAGATTATATGAGAAAATAACAAATGCTCCTAAACATGATATGCTAGATTTAATGCAAATGCTAAAATTCTCTCAAAAAGGCTCTCAAATGCTCCTCATATGCTCTCAATGTGCCTATAATAAGGATGCTTTTTCTCTTGAAATTATTGGATCCCAAACACAAAGGAAATGGCTTGTATTTATAGCATTTTCCCAAGGGTAGGGGGTAGAGTGAGTTAATCATGATCAAAGCTTGGTAAAGTCAAAAGCTTTGAGGTGTTCTCAAATGGAGGGAAAGTTGGTTGGTTGTCTCAAAGATATTAGGAATTAAATAACTCCATCATTTAATTAAATTATCCATGGAAGGGTGATTGGGTTGGATTTGATCTTTTTGATTTGAACTATACAATTGAAAAATCAATTGCATAATTTGATTAATCCCTTTAGACTTGAATTTAATTATTTGATTTCATGATTATTTGATCTTTTAATTTGATTTGATTTTTGTCTATTTGATTTGATAAATGTCCATTTGATTTGATCCATTTGTTTTGCATTGACATTTTGAAACATTTGGCTGAGATTTATAGTTTGGAATGCTTGAGATACACCTGGTCAATTTTAGGTGTCTACAATAACTACTTGTCAAAACCTAGACCAGTGCCTAATCCTGAGAAAAGAGTCAATTGAAATATATATTAACAAAAACTTATTAATGGAAATAGACATGAAACCCAGATAGAGTGCCTTACAAACTATCTTCTCATTCCCACACCCATGTATAAAATTCTTACACTAATATCTAGCCTTCTGGAACTATTCATAAGATTTACTCCCTCCTTGAAAGAAACTTACAAATAATTACACAGTTACCTTATAACCAGTACATTTTAAATGCCTTACAGATTAAACATACAAGAGCATAAAAAAAATTACAAGAAGACATCATATATGTGAAACATGAAACGCCACTGTATTTTATTAATATACTTCTGCTTCAATACATTTAGAGAGAAAAAAAAGCTTGAAAAACTAGACAAAAAATAAGAAGTCTGCCTCGCAGTTGTAAATTCACCATCCTTTACAATATCTTACAAATTTCTATATATAGAGAGCACTAGCCATCTTGGAATCCTTAGAGAGAAAGGATGCAACAAGCTTCAGATGGCTAGGCTAAACCTAAAAGTGCTAGAAGACAAAATTACAATTACATATTCAATCGGTGGAAAAACACTTGAGTAGATGGTTTGTTATGATTCCAAATCTTTTTCAGTTGGTACCTTTGTCCACAGATATTCTAGGTAACCTCTTAAGGTTTTTGTGAGACTTAGTGATTTCCAATACAGGATAACTTACACTAGTCTTGCTAATGATTACCCTCCCTATGCTCATTGATCAGGTGACAAGTGCCATTGTACTCCTCATCCATCACATCCAAATCGATCACTGTTGGTTTCTTCTTCTTGGGCTTAGTGATGTTGTCCCACTATGTAACTTCAGCCTTCGAAGGCCAATTAAAACTTTGAATATTCTATAACTGTAGATTCTGCCTATCCCATCTGGCATCTATTATGACCTTGAGATCTGTAACAAACTTAATGAAGTTTTTCTCTGCTTTAAAGGCTTCATCCAAGGTCTTATTGAATCTATCCATATCGAGGATAGTGTTATCTATTATTAATTCATCCTTAATAGGAAATAGAGTGTCAAACTCATTTCTCCATTCTTCCATTGTTGTGATCTTATCATCTTCTCCATTAATTAGAGGAATAAATCTGTTGTGATCTGGGCCAAACATATTAATCCTTGTTTGTATCTAATTAGCTTTGCATTTAAAGAAAGACAATGTTGATCCAATTTGTTCAATACCTCTCCCACTTGACAAACCATCTCTGGGAGATCCATCCTATGTGGTTGCAAGGCTTCTAACCTCTCAAATACTGATCCCCTTCTTGACCAAGTGCCAAAATAAGGATTTAGAGTTGTGATATGGCTATTGACCTCTATCTCTAGGCTAGGTAGCTTACTATAAGCATTGTCCACCAAGTCAAATTTACCTTTTAGGACATCTATCCTGTGTTGCAAGATTTTCCATAGGGCTTCTAAAGCCACTTTATTCTGATATTTGTCAACTTGCTCTGTTCCAAGTGGAAAATCTCATGTGGTCTCTGTTTGAGCATCTAAAACTTCTTTGGGTAGAGCGAGGATAGCTTTGGGGGCCTCTTGTAGCTTATTTCTTAACTCCTCCACTTTCTCCTTTAGTGACTTGATCTGAATCAAGCAATTTTCCTTGTCCTTTACCACAACACTTGACTCATCAAAGAGTCGCTGGTATCTTTTTAACATCTAATATGTTTTTGCCTCATTGAGGTGTGAGAAGTGGGTAAGGGCCTAGGATATCTTCAAGTCAGAAATATTGTTGATAGACCATATGATCTTATCCCCATCCATCTTCTCTTACACACTGATCAAGGATGGATTTTGTGTCCTAGGTGCCAGAGACCACATGGCTAAAGTTTGGGATCAAGGATCATATCCACATCTCCCAATCATTTCCCCAACTTGTGTCTCAGATGACAAATTTGCATCAAGTTTCCTTATGATTTGATCAATTATAAAAGCAGAGGTTAGATCCCAATCAGGCACAAGCAGCATTCCACTAGACTTGACTAGTTGTCTAGCTTCATCTAGTGTCATAATCTCTATCTTAGATTCATAAGCCTTCAAGGCTTGTAGGGCTTCATCTGGTATTTAATCACCCTCTGTCAACTACAATTGTGACCCTACTTCTTTCTGCTTCCTCCAAATTAAGAAGTTCTTGAATTCATCTATCTTGATGAATGCATCATCATTCAGGAACTCTTCTTGGTGAAGTTATCTTTCATCTTGACACAACACAAGGGGTAATTCAACTTCCTCTTGTATATATTTTTCTACTTTCTTCCCTTCTCTGATTATCTTCATGAGCTGGTGGTCATACTACCTATCACCAATAATCAGGGCACTTACTTTATCTTTCTTCTTCTCTTGTGTCTTTACTTGAGAAGGCTCCCCTGATTCTACTCTTTCTTTCTTCTTTGGGGGCTCATTAGTTACCTTGGTATCAAGCACCTCTATAAGATCCACTTCTATATTCTTATCTATTCAAGGTGGCTGATCCATGGGAGGAGGGATATGAACTAAGTAACCTCCCTCACTATCTTCTTCATACTCTGAGGAAGAATGCTTCTTAGGGCCTCTTTCCTTGTCTTCAATCAACCCCTCAAGCTGATTGTACAATGTGTTATAAGACTCCATCATTTTTGTGAGTCTCTGTAAATAAGGTACTCTTGGAAAGAAACCTCCAAAGGGGGTACCTTTTATTCATTTTTTTCTCCAGGCCTATTAAATATTGGTATCGGTCAACCCTTCTTGATAATTCATCATCCTCCAAGATATTTTTGATGATGTCTTCTTCAACACATTCCTCATGATCTCTGATAGCAGTTATGCTTGGGGTTAGAAACTTCTTTGCACTCTTGATAAAACCTTATGGGTCAATATAACTGTACAAGGCCATGTTCATTCTATACTCACCTAACCACTTATTCATTTAATTGATGGATCTTTTCCCAATGGTGGAGTTATAAATCTTGAACTGCCTGGGTGTGAAAGTACCCTTTTTGTGGGGATCCAAGTGCTCTTTATCTATCCACATTAACTACCAAATAAACTCCATTATAGCTATTATTGGAGGCACATATTGTGGAATTATGTGTGGGGTATGGTAACATCCATAAACCCTAATCAAAGTAAAGGTATTATCATAGTAAAAATCTCCCCAACTGTGATCTCCTACCCATTTTTCCACATACTGGAAAGGTCTGAGCAGTTGAAGCACCTTGATTGGCAGCCTTGTCACATTTAGAAATAGCAGACCTAATAGTTGATATGCAATCTAGTTATGAAAACCATAGAACTCATTTTCATTTGAAGTATAATTCCAAACCCTAAGCTAAAGTTGTACAGGGTTTGGTTGTTCGTGGAACTGCATCCTTGGTCTCAAATTCTATGTTTCCATGCTATTGATGTTGAAGTATAAAATTAAATGCATTAACTTGGGATTGGATTTCTTGTGGATATCTATAAACCCTTGGTGTATCTTTTCAATAGCATACTAAATGTAGTCAAACTAAGTATTGGCATGTGAGTTCTAAAGGTCCAAAATAATCATTAGAAGATCTGCAGGCAACCTCTCACTACCCCCATCTATTCCCAACATCCTACAAAGCCCATAAGAAATATACTTCATATAGAAGCTCAAATCCTCGTAAAAATATGGTGCAATAGAATTTGGCACGTCAACTATTTAATTTCTATTTTATATGGGCACATGAGCCTGGATCGATCTGCTAACAATGGTGGTTTCTATGACATACCTATTCTGTAACTTTTTTAAATCAATCTTTATGGTACAAGGATGGTATATGTCAAAGGCTTTCATGAAAGATGCCCTATCCAAAGTAACTAAGTTGTCCCATCACTTTTGTTAATATTTCTAAAAAGAGAATCATACTTTCTGGCCAGCTCAATCAGTAAGTCTACATCTACGAAGACATCTGGGACAATCAGCTTTGCTAAACCTGTTGTCAATGGGTTTGATATAGGAATTGGTTTGTCCCTATTACTATAAAAATAATTGAATAATTGATATCTCGAAACCCCGGGAGTATTCAGATCTCTACAATTTGACATGTCCTCAGAGAGGAGTTCATCGTTTACCTTTTTGCCTTGGTTATTCCTAGGTAGCAGAGCCAAAAATTCATCATAGTAGTTCCTCTTTCCTTTCTGGTCATCCTCTACATCTTTACTTGCCCCAGTGGTTTAAGCTTCACTCAGTCTTGCTTGGCTCATCTTTGCTGATCTTTATTGAACAATTATTCTCTCAGACACAAAATTCTCCTTATAATTCACTCTAAAACACAAGCAATTCTTTTCTCTTAAAACTCTAAAACTTATGCGATTTCTTAGCTTTGTTCTCTTAAAAATTTGGTAAATTGAAATGTACAAAGCCTGCATCTATTTATCATTTAGAATTGAATGCACTAGTCTAGTCAAGAACCTAGAAATTGTTTCTCAATCACTTCTTCCATTACTTTGCGTGCCTTGACATTAATTCATTCCTAGCCGTGGCACTTGAAGTTGACAGGTAATCAAATTTGAATAGGCCAATTGGGAAAGGTTGTGAGTGCTTTTCTAGTTTTAAAACCTTATTATATGTGAAAAGGATTTAAACTCAATATGATTAGATTATTTTTATTAATTTTACATAGCTCAGTAGATTTTTTACATCCTGTCAGAATCTTTCCTCTTTAATAGGCCAACCTTTTTACCTTATGGTGTTAGAACAAACCCTTATACTTTTACCACAGTCTATCTGGAGATTGTGCGACTGTGTTATCTCCAAGTCGCTGAGAGTTTAGCTTGACCAAGGTTACATCACAAGATTCAGTGCCCATCACTTGATCTTCTTCTTTATCTACAACTTATGCTGAGTCGCTAAATGGTTTTCTTAACCCTTTCTTTGTTAAGAGATTATGCAACTAAGGCAAAAGAATAAACCTGTTTTAACCCCGAGTCTATCTGGAGATCCAGCGACTAACTAAGTCTCTAAATCATTGATCAATTCAACTAAGCATGGATCTACTCCAAGCTTATGTGCACAGTACTAGATCTGAGTCATGTCAACAGTTAAGATATCTCTTTTAAACTTAGCTATTAGCTTAACTTAACCTTAAGTCATTTGGAGATCATGCGAATGAGAAAACTCAAAATCAGTGAATGTTTCACTTTACCCTAAGTTTATTCTGAGATCACGCACCGACCACCCAATTAGATCAAGATCAATGCCTTGCACTGAATCTTTGAATTATTTTTTACTTTCTTATTTTGTCTAGAGATTACACGACTTCCCTTGTTCTTCCTTTTAATCTATGGCCTGCGCTGAATCTCACAATCTTTAGCCTTAACTCCAATTTGTTCTAAGATCACACGACTAAAGACTATCTCACAATCTCTCTTGTCAACTCAACTCTTAGCTTAACTTAACCTCAAGTCATTCATAGATCACGTGAATAAGCAAACTTGAACTTTCTAAATGTTTCAATTTACCTTGAGTTTATTCTGAGATCACGCACCGACCACCCGATCAGATCAAGATCAATGCCTTGCATTGAATCTCTGAATTATTTTGTACTTTCTTATTCTATTTGGAGATTACATGACTTCCCTTGATCTTCCTTTTAATCTACAGCCTGTGTTGAATCTCACAATCTTTAACCTTAACTCCAATTTGTTCTAAGATCACATGACTAAAGACTATATCACAATCTTGTAATGCTTAGACTAACTCTGGTCAAATCTAGAGATTCAAAGATAAATCTAGTCTCTGAATTGCTGAATAATTTTCTCAACCCTGGGTTTATTCTGAGACTTCACGAGTACCACAAATCTCTCAGACAATTAAACATGTGTCTTCATCTTAACCATTATCTCTTGATCGTTGAATAACTCTTGACTTCTTGACTTCTTCTAGAGATTCAGTGCTAGCCACAAGATCTGATCCTTATATATGGTCCAGATTTTCCCACCACAAACTTGAATTGGCTTTGATTTGACCATAGCTAACCAAAGTTCATTTGGAGATTCAATGACTGAATGAATCTCTAAGTCATTGAATAAATCTTCTAACTCAGGTTATTTTTGGAGATCACGCACCAACCCTTAGATCTTTTCTTTATCAATGATCATCTCTAAATCTCACAATCTTTATGTACTTTAGCAATTCTTCATGAGATTATATGACAACTCTTGATCTCGCTTTGATCCAACGGCCTGCACTGAATCTCTAGACTATCTTCTTAACCATACTTTATTTTTGAGATCACGTGACTAAGCTATCTTTGAATCTCAGAATAAACTTTACTTGGCTCAACCTCAACCATAGTTCTATCTAGAGATTGTGCGACAAGATTTATCTCCATGTCTCTAAAAGATTTACTAACTCATGAGTTAGTTGGGATATTCAGCACAAACCACACAATCAAGTCAAAGACATAACAAGATCTACGGCTATCGCTTAATTTATTGAGGAAAGATTAACCTAATATCTATTTGGAGATCACATGCCAGCCACTCATCTTGGAAAAGATCAACGATCCTCACAGAATCTTTGGATCGTTAACTTATCTCTGATTTCTTCTAGCGATCACGCGACTAAGTAAAAAGAAACTTTGTCTCGACCTCAGGTTACATTACAAGATTCTGCGACTAAGAAATATCCAAGCCACTGAATAAATCACATAACTTGAGTTAAGTCATGAGATCTAGCGTTGGCCACACAATCAAAACTACATCCATGGTTGTCACTGAGTCTCTGAATCTTTGAGCCAACATCATACTTATCTCGCAATCACGCGCCAACCGCACGATTAGGTCAAGATCAACCATCTGTGCTTAATCTCTGAATGAATTAGAGCATATTCCATTTATCTCAAGATTAAGAGATACAAGCTTTCACCAAGTCGCTAGACTAGATGGAATATTTGGTTATGGTTGCGAGATCAGGAGATAAAGGCAACCACTTAAAACCACATGACTTATAATTCACTTAAGTTACTCAACAAAAGTAACTTCAAATTAGAACACGTTGTGAAGAACTAGGGTTTTTTCATGACAAGGACATAATTGACCTAGGGCTTAGGGTTTTTCAACCATTTTCTTTACATTTCTTGGAAACATATACTTGCAAGAAAATTTAAAGGTATATTAGAACAGACCTAACATTTTAGGCAAAATTGATATTGGGAACCCATAATTTTTAGAAAGACTCAGAAAACTAGAAATATACCCAACATGAGGATAGATGGAAAGTTTCAAATTTAAGAGAGAATGTATGTCTATGGTTAGATTTCAGAGGTTAAGGAGGTCACTGTGAATCCTGAAGAACCTTTAGAAATTGATAATGAGATTGAAGATGAACCAAATGAGCCTACTGAATCTCCTAAGACTCTGAGGTATGTTAAGAAGAACCATCCTCAAGATCAAATCATTGGTGATGCAAATAAAGGAATGATGACTAGATAAAAAATAAGAGATGAAATTTGTTTGATTTCTCAAGTTGAACCAAAGACTACTAATGAAGCATGTAGAGATGAATCTTGGACTAAAGCTATGCAGGAAAAATTATAATAGATAAATAAAAAAATGCTTGGGAATTGGTTCCAAAGCCTAAAAAAGGAGTGTGATAGGAACTAAATGGGTTTTCAGAAACAAAATGGATGAGGAAGGAATAATGGTAAGAAATAAGGCTAGACAAGTTTGTAAAGGCTACTCGCAACAAGAAGGCATAGACTTTGAAGAGAAATTTTCTCCTGTTGCTAGGTTGGAAGATGTGAGGTTATTTCTTGCTTATGTTGTACATAAATAATTTAAGGTATATTAGATGGATGTGAAATCTACATTTTTGATTGGAGATTTGGAGGAAGAGGTATACAAAGAGCAACCTGATGGATTTCCTCTGGCAGAAGATGAAGACATTGTCTGTAAAATGAAGAAAGCATTGTATGGACTAAAACAAGCACCAAGAGCATGTTATGCAAGACTAGACAACTATCTTCTTCATCTTGGTTTCATAAAAGGTAATGCAAAAAGTAATTTATACTTAAGAACTGGTGAAAATGGAATTATAATCATAGAAGTTTTTGTTGATGATATCATTTTTGGAGGCAATGATGAAATGAGTAAAAGATTCTATAAAAAGATGGAAAATGAATTAGAAATGTCAATGATTGGTGAAATGAAATTATTTATTGGTTTGCAAATTAATCAGAACAAGAATGACATTTTTATATCTCAGACCAAGCATCTTAAGGAGATGTTGAAATTTTTTGGAATGGAAGACTGTAAACCTATCAAGACACCTATGGTGACTAGTTATAAACTTACTCATAATGATGAAACTCAGAGTGTCTTTCAAACAAAGTATAGATCAATGATTGGAGGTCTATAATATCTAACTCACACTAGACCAGCTATTTCCAATGTAGTTGGAATTGTAGGAAGATATCAAGTAGATCCTAAAGAGACACCCCTTGCTGTTGTGAAAATAATTTTTAGATATTTGAAAGGAACAATTGAGTATGGATTATGGTATGAAAAATCTGATGACTTTATTTTACATGCTTATATTGATGTTGATTGGGAAGGTAGTGTGGATGATAGAAAGAGTACAAGTGGAGGAGCATTTTTCCTTGGAAAATGGTTGGTTTCTTGGTTAAGTAAGAAGTATGATTATATAGCTCAGTCTACTGCTGAATTTGAGTATGTTGTTGCTGCTATAAATTGTACACAAGTTGTTTGGATGAAACAAATGCTGAAGGACATTGGAATAATTTTTGAAGAACCAGTGGTTATCCATTGTGATAGCACTAGCACAGTGAATATGTTGAAGAATACTTTAATGCATTCAAAGACTAAACATATTTATATTAAGTATCATTTCTCAAGAGACATGGTAGCAGAGAAGGAGATCATATTGGAGTTTGTTAGCACAAAGGAACAAATAACAGATATATTTACTAAACCTTTTCCAAAAGATGATTTTTAGTATATTAGAAGCATTCTTGGAGTGATAACCCCTCCTTGTGGTAATTAATTGATTAGGTATTTATTATTCCAATGGATTTTAGAGCTATATCATTTTCTGGACTTGATATATGGATCTACTCCTCAGGGGGAGTAATCATAGGAACACTACAAAAATTATTTGGGTGATTTGGCACCTAGATATTAAAGACATAAAGATTTGAAAAAGATACACATTGCAATTGATTGATGAAGAGTTATGACAACCTTTGGCAGTTTTTTTAAAGAGGGAGAGATTCTATGTGAAAATCCCTACTATTTTAGGGAGATTTGTGTTGAGGATATTGAGAAGATTATATTAAGAAAGAGCACTTTTTGGGTTGATAGATTTTCCCATATGTTTCCATCAATGCCAAAGGGGGAGATTGTTGGATGATGTTGCTACTAATGATGTTTTCATTCATTTTGTGAATGATGTCAACATATGTTTCAGTGGAAGGAGAGCAGACTGGTTATTACTATTGCATGATGACTGACAGAAGTGTACAGATACTATATGGATGAATCAGAATGAGAAAAGATGTGGATATGAAGAAGGATGTATGATGATCTTAGTTATAAGTTCATTTGGCTTAATATTTTATATTGGATGAGTTACAAATGTTTTGGTAAAGACTAGTTTCTAGATTATGATAGTGATGATTGACATAGCGAGTCTCTATGTTTTGAGTATATATTACAGGCGATGATGATTCTATTGGAAATGAGATGAGTAACTGAGAGGGGAGGGGTGAATAATTTACTACAAAAACAAATCCAAGTCTCTTAGTTGTCTTAAATACTATATCACTGTCACTCGGTCAATTAAGATATTCTGCTATAACTCCGAGAACCAATCAATCTTAAGATATTCAAAGTAATTATCTTTTTTAGAGATTATGTGCAGAAACATAAAGCATTAAGTAAATAGCATGAACACAGATGACACCAAGATTTAACATGGAAACCCAAATATATGGGAAAAACCACCAATTACAACTAGTTACTATTTTTTACTCTTCTGAAGTGAGCCTTGTTAGGAGCCAACCCTGTTAAAGGTTACAAAATACATTGTTAGGTGTGACCCTGTTAGAGGATTTAATCACCCTGTAAGGAGTGGCCTTGTTAGCAGTCTTCAAACACTTCAATATAGAAATTTCACCTTGTGAGAGGATTTACAAAAGACTATTAAGTCTACTCTGTTAAGAGATTTGAATCACTGCTACAATTGTTAGAAAGTAACAATGGATTGACCTGATTGTACATGCAACTATCTTTGCTGATTTAGATCTTTCTCTGGTTATAAACTGGATCCTCACTAATCAAATAGTCTATTGTAGATTTGTCCTAATGATCTATCCTTAATCAGAATCCCATCTCATTTTTCCTTTTCTCTTCATATCATACTTCCACATTCAATCACATATCATCATAAAATTCAAGCCAAACTTGACCTAATATATATATGATAAGCCTTGTCAAGTCAGCCTCAATAACCTTCCAACTAAACAATAAAACTCAAATCTATCGGCTTCATATAACCAATTAAACATAAAATGTAATCATCTGTTTGTTGGCTGACACTAACTATTTAACTCGGTCCATACTTAAATTCTTTGATACCTGACCTTCACTATAATGCCTGAGTGAATTTAGTAAGAATTGAATTTATTCAATACCCGAATGAGCTCGAAAAACACTGAGATTCACTTGGCATACACTAACTATGCTTGGTTTGGATGAAGAAATTTGTGTAACATCACTACATAAGTGCATATACATGTGTAACATCAATGACAATGCACAATTGAATAATTGTCATCAACAGATTCAGGTTATGCGGGCTTAAGGGATGATAGAAAACATGTTCAAGAATGTTCTTTATGGGTCAAAATTTGTATGAGTGATGATGACATCAACTATGGCATGTATTCTAAAGGAGACCTATTTGGGGCCGACTTCAGAGATGTAGCGTGTATTGTGGATTGAGAGTGTGGATTGTGGATCTTGGACTATATCTAATGTATTACAATTAATTTATACTTTTTTTAGATACCGTGTGTATCTTTGCAAGGCGTTAAATGTTTATTTGTATATTGGGAAAGATTAGTTGGCCGACCCAATCAATTATTGTAATAGGGATATATGAGAGATCTTTTATTTTGAAAATATGTGAGTGGAGTGAGTGTGAATGTATATGAAGAGAAGGTGATTGAAAGAGGAAAATACAAAGCTTGATTGACTATTGGATGTAGAGCAGAGGATATGTTCATTGTACTTCATTGGAGCTAACCAAGCAAAGAGTTTCTATCAGATAGTTTACTAGATTGTATATTTTCTATATACACTTATTCAGATTGTAAATCCTCGAGGGTGGCTTTAACCTTCTTTGGGCAGTGATCCCAATGTTACTCTTAACTCTTAACAGGGCCTGTCCTTTAATAGGGATTGTGTACTGTAATGTTGTAATAAGCTCCCAACAGGGATAAATCTTTTAAAAGGGATACTATAATCTCAGTATATTATTTGTGGGTGCTAATTCCCATTGGGGTTTTACCTTTAACAGGTTTTCTCAAAAATAAAGGATTGTGTTATTGTGTTGGCATTTTTGTGTTATCATTTGATATGAAGTTTTGGTTTATAAAGTTTAATGTTTAATAATCTATCTCACAACTGAGTCACCCCCCTCTCAGTTTTGTTGGTGTGCTTTTATTCCTAACATTTTTATTGTCCATAGGTTCATTCTTAGTAGTTTTATTGGATTTATTTCATTGAAAATTGGTGCAACTAACCCTCATAATCAAGCGTACAAAACACAGCCTATAAAGTTACGATCTACCCTGTTAGGGGATTTCACCTTTTGTAAATATTAGGGAAAACCAACAAAAATTATATGAAAAATAATACTACCTCTACTTGATTAGATCCTCTGAAGCACACAATCTCTTTTGAGCATACTTAACTCTTCCCCTGCTTGATCATAACACGCACCTTACAATGCATGTGTACAACACACGATGAACACATTTTGCATTCAACTTCAAGCATTATATATTGAACTATTGAGTCCACCGCCTTAATAAAACCCTAAAATGAAGTTACAAAGCATCCCACTCAAATCCAACATGCTAAAAAACAAAAATAAATGTACAACACATATTTCCAAGACTGTATTAGCCTACACAATGATTTACATATGAAATTGAGCCAAAGAGTCAAAAACATTTTGACCATACACAAAATTCCTCTCAAATATTGTCCATAAGATAACATAGAATAATGTGATGCTATATCATCATTTTCAATCATGAATACACATCACTAGATCTTGAATCATTCATCATTAATCACTGTCGAATCGGTACCAATCACTGATACAAGATCTACCATCAGTAGCTCAAGAACACAAACACTTCGTAAGATAAGAAAAGTAACATCTAAAATGTAGAGTATGAAATAGATGTTGTTACATTTTAAATTAGAATTTTTATTGAAATTTGTGCGGAAGATAAGATGATCCTTTTAACCTCAAATACACAAAGGAAGGATCAATGCATAAATGAATCAATCTATTGGAAATGAGGGAAAAGAGGAAGACCTTAGATTCTTCTTATAGAAAAGAATGTGTGATAGATTTAGAAAGATTGAAATGAATAGGAGGAAAGTCCTAACCTTAAAATATTACAGATTTGAAGAATGCTATTTTTGGGGGGCCTGCATTGAGTTTCTAGAAAATCTACAACCGGATCTGGAATAGAAACACAGAGACAAACAAAACCCAGAAACATTTTTCCGTTCTGACACAGTTCTGTTTTTGACCTTCAAGTTGATGTCACCATTGACCCATAATTTTTGATTCCGACCTAGGGAAGAATCGACCTTAAAAGTCTCTGACTAAAAATCTATTTCTAGATCCCAAAAATTTTCTAAAAAGGGTATCTGAATCTGAACTATAATCTATTGTTCCAAACTTGTATCTGCAAGAGAAATGGGTTTGTTTGTTGGGGGGAGGGATTTGCCTTGGTCAAACCCTAGTTTTTTAATTAACCTCAAAGTATAATTGAAATTTCATAAGTAAAACAAAGTAAATTACAAATTCACCTTTCTTGTATGGAAACCCTTGTGTCGGATTTGAATCCGTGGACCCACAAGTATGTATGCACCAAATGGATGTAGAATGTAGGATGTATCAAATCAATTTCTTGTAGATCTTCAACACTAATCTTAAATGGATCTTGGAATAGGAAGAGGCTTGGAGGAATGTGGATGGAGAAATCTTCAACAAGAGGTCTCCATAGAGCTTGAAACCTTAAATGGCTACCAATGGATCTCCTTGATGAATTGAGTGCTTGAGAAGTTCTTGAATGCTTGAGAATGGATGAATGCTTCAATGGATACTTGGTTTGCTTAAAATATTTATTCTTAACCTTTGAATTTCACTTCTTAAGTCTTCAAGTCTTTGTCTTAGATTTCTCTTGCTTATGGTTCAAGTCTTAGTCGATGGTTAGAGAAAATGAGAGAAGAAAGCTTCCTTATATATGAATCTAGGGCACAATATTCTAGAGAGGCCTACATAGGAGAATTAAATTCCAATTAGACTTATACCCTTAGAAGAGGACCTATATTAAATATAATTTAAGAATTGTTTCTCCGAAGACCGAAACAGCCGACCCAAAAGTGGGAATTAATTCTTTCCATAGCCCGACATCCAAAAACCTTAGGAATCTAAAATCTGGACCATAGGTCAGAAAAAGGTCGATTTTGCCCTAGGTCAAGGTCAAGGTCAACCTTGACCTAGGTCAAGGTTGAGGTAGACCTTGACCCAAAAGGTCAAATTTGACCCTGAGGTCAAAATCCTAGTTTGCAGTTTAGAGTGTCAGAAACAGGATGGAAAAAAGTGGGAAATGAGGCAGAACAGGGGGAAAAAGGCAAATCTAAGTCAGAGACCCATTCAAGGAACTTAACATGACCCCAAACCACTTATTCAAAAGCCTAAACCAGTCTATAATGGAAGTGTTTCCATTTTCCAACTATACATTTAGCCCCCACTTTAGCAAGAGTATGAACTCAATGCAAACTCTTGGTAAAGGAGATCATAAAGAGCATATAATCTTATTGAAATCAAAAGGGACAAATTAATCCTCAAGCCCCCAGGGACTTAAGTCTTTATCAACCCTAAGATCATGATAAGAGAGACATAACTAGTTAAGGAGAAAAAGAGAGAGGGTGTGATTACCTCACCCAATGAGAACTTATGTCCCATTGTGAACCACACAAGGAAAACAGTGCAACTGGAAAGATGGAGTTGAACCGCCTAGTGAATTGGCTACTCACTAGTCAACCTATCAGGGAGATCCAATCTTAAGGAAACCTTCCAACCTTAAGGGATCAAAAAAATTTAAATTGAAATAGGAGGGATCAAGAGATCCATATAAATTTAAAATGGAGGGATCAAGAGATCCTATAAGGTAAATATCCATGCTCTGAGGATTATTCTTTAATCCATAAAGGGAAAAAGTTTTAAGTTTTGAAATATATTTTGAAAGTTCATGTCTGCAAAAAGTGAGTAGAGCATATGCCCCCACATTAAAGTCATTGCTAACACTTTAACAAGACCAATGGCTTGAACGGAAACATAAACAACTCTAATGAGTACATTTCCACTATGAGATGCCCCCAAACGAAGACAAATCAATGGAAATACCACACAAACATACAAAGAACACATAAGGGATCTACCTACTCTGGGGTTAGTATGATCATAGGATAATATGTATATATAAATATGATATTATTGAAAATGAATTGACATCATTCCCCAAAGAAAGTAGAACTACAATCACAATGGAGGAAAGAAAACTCAAGAGTTACAAAGAAGAGTGTTTTT
This sequence comes from Thuja plicata, assembly GCA_018584345.1. NCBI lineage: Eukaryota > Viridiplantae > Streptophyta > Pinopsida > Cupressales > Cupressaceae > Thuja > Thuja plicata. Next base: position 1,987,973 of record MU223908.1, on the reverse strand, counting down.
GGACCACAACATGGAGACCAAAAAGAATCAGTGCTACCATGTCGCAGATCCAAGTAGACTACACAAGGAAAACATTTACAAGAAATAGAACAAGTACAACATAACATGAAAACAACATATAGAAGAGTAAAGATACATATAGAGGAATTGTACAATAGGTTTGATTTCTTTATCACCTTGCACTAACAAAGTGACAAGGGTCATATAAAAGAGTCTAAAAAACATTTAGTAAACACATTGAAAGAGAAGCACAATATAGAAGGAAAACACAAAAAGGGCTACCATGAAGGACAAGCCAATCAAGCGCATTCCCTACTCTCCACATCTTGGTTTATATCATTTAGGGAAGGTGGGAAACTTGCAAGAGGGACTATATCCAATACAGTAGGAATAATAGCTAATTCCAAACAAGGATCCTCTTGAGAATCATGATGTTCGATAATAGGTGTAATTATAAATTGAGTTGAAAGCATATAAGGTAAATCAGTATCAAGATCAATGGTCTCATATTCATCACTAAGATCAAGAGGATCATCAAGAGTATCCTCCTCATCAAGATTAATTAAAATAGGATCTAAGATGTGAATAGGATCATCATACTCATTCATCTTAACATCATTATGAATATTAAATTTTTCCAACACATTATGTATAGGTTGGTCGAAAGATGATAAAGAATTTTGAAGAACAGAAGCACAATCCCTAGCATTAGCTCTATGCTTCTTACAATGTTCATTATCAGATTTGTTATGTTTTGCTTTGTTTGACACATGTTGAGGATTAGGAGGAATAAAAATTGGTTCCATCACAGGTACTATAGGAGGATTGGTAGGATTTACAGTAGCCTAAGAAGCGACACTGGGAGGTTGAGTAATAGAGCTAGCAGTAATGGATAAAGGAGGTATAGAAGGAGTGGGAAAAAGACCATGGTTAATATCTATCCAAGGCATGCTTAACTCAACAATATTGCGATGTTTATAGGCTTGATATGAAAAAAAAAGGTTACCGGGGTGAGGAGGACATGAATTAGGTAATGAAGGCCAAAAGAAATCAACAGTAGCACAATCTCTAGGCCTAGAGGGTTGATAAAAACTATGATTAATCATTTTCACCTCTTCATTATGAATGAACTTAATACATTTATGAATAGAAGAAGCAATAGCATGCATAATAGTTATCCAAGGTAAACCAAATTTGACTTGAAATTGATCAGAAGTGGGAACGAGAATTAAGGTAGTATCTACAACTTTACCACAAAGTTCAACATGCAAGTTAATAGAACCAAGTGCAGGATAGAGAAAAACATTACAAGTTTGGATCCATGCATCAGATGTATCATAATAATCACATTGTAGGTTTTTCATAAAAAGGTTTTCCTCAGTAATGAAATTTATTAAAGATGTGGGATCAAGAAGACAACCACGTGTAGGTATCTTAGCAATCCTAGCATAAATATAAACAGAACCATCAAGGGCCTTAATAGTCTCATAATCATAAAAGGTAATTGATAGTTCCCAAGGTCATTTATCCTTAGGTTGTTTCTAAGGTTTAGGTGGAACTTGAAGTCTAAGTGGAGGTGAAGGATCTTGAATAGTAGGTCGAGGTGAAAAAGTGCACTCCATATGATTAACAATGTGATTGAGATCGTCCATCTTTGAATCGTAAACAATATCCACATAAGATGGTTGACAAATGGTATTAGTATCATGTGTAGGTAAAGGATTTGTATAAATTTGAAGGTTTTTATTAGGAGGAGAGAAAGATTTGTTCCCATTATCATCAAAATTATCAACAGATAAAGTATTAGAATCGATTAAGTCTTGAACCTTATGCTTTAGAGAATAACATTTTTCAGTATCATGGCCATTCTATCGATGGTATTGGAAAAAAGCATTAGAATCAAAGGATTTTGAGGCTATCATGATAGGGAGAAGAGGTAAAATAGGAGGCAAGGTAATCATATTAGCACTTAACAACCTACTCATAATAGAATTTAAATATTTAGAGAGAGGAGTAAATGTACAATTCATACGAAAAGCAGTGGATGCAGAAGTGGCATTGTTTGATGCAACAACAACTTGACCAGCAACTGCATTCGTCTGTTTATTGATCTTGACATAGTTGTTAGGTTTCTGAAACTCATTAGGATTAGGAGAAGCATCACTCTTATCAACTAGAATAGGAGCCATTGGAGTGTTTCTCTCAAATTGACTCACTTGTAATTGATAATGATGAAGTGCTGCACAAAGTTGTTGAAAAGAGGTAAATTCAGTAAGTAGAATCTTATCTCTAATATCCTTTTGTAAATTTGAAATAAAAATATGTTGAATATCAATATCAGGAACATGATAAGAAATCTAAGCATACAAACTCCTAAATCTACCAATAAAATCAGTCAATTTTTCCTTAATGTTTTGTTTACAATGCATTAAATCAGTTAAGGACACTTGTGGACTAATGTTATTTTGAAATTGTTGGATGAAGGTATTAGAAAGTTTAGGAAAAGAATCAATAGAATAAGGAGGTAAAGAAAAATTCCATTGCAAGGCCTTATCACAAAAATTTATAGCAAACATCTTAGCTAAAATCCTATGGTCATGAGCATAATCACTACAAAGGATTTGAAATGTTTTAACATGAGTAACAGGATCTCCTTTACCATTGTAATTCTCAAGATGAGGAATATTGAATTGGTAAGGGACAGTAGCACAAATAATGTCTAAGCATAAAAGACTACCTATGTCACATGTAGGAATGCTAAACTTGGATTGGGTTAAAGATGCAATTTGTTGTTGTAAAGATGACACGGTTTGAGCCAAGCTAATAATTGTGGAATCATTAGAATAAATAGGTGGCATAGAAATATTAGGAACACTAGGAAAAGTGTAGGAAGCAGCAAGAATAGAAGACACAACTGGTGGAACACTTGGAGCCACAGTTGGAAGGGGATTAGAATAAGTAAAAGGCACAATATGATAGGAAGGTTATGAGGTAGGTAGAGATACCGGTGGAACACTCATAGGAATAGATGGAATTGGAAGAGATGTAGTCATCAAAGGAGGAGTGTAAGTAGGAATGCTAGGTAAAGGAACATAAGAAGATCCCTCACTAGTGACAGGAGGAGTGAATCCTAGATCTTAAGCCTCTTGATCTAAAGGTTTAACATTCAAATGCACAAGATGAGTGATACTAGGCAAGAGATTAACACCTTGATCACTATCACAAAGGAATTTCTTAAGAGCCTCTATAGCTTGGATGGAATCTTGATTATGGTTTTCTTGAATAAGCCAATTTCCCATTTTATCAAGTTTTGTTGAAAGTTTTTGGACTTGTTCAGGAGGAACTCCTAAAGCATCCTCCTCATCATAAGATGAGTGAAAAGAGTTATGCTCCATAGAAGGATTGGAATCATGAGTGGTCAAATTGTCATCCAAGATCCTAAGGAAAGGAGAGGAAGACTTGGGATCAAAGGAACCCATAAGTCTATGGATTCTTCTAGCTGAGATACTATAAGTAGGACTAGAAGTGGTAAAGCTCATACACCAATGCAATGAAAATGAACTAATTTAGGAAACACAAGATTTTGATTTTAATTTTTTTGAATGAAAGATCTAACATAAAAGATGTAAATCTAACACCAAAAAGAAAGAGTTTTCTATCGCGGGTCACCCAAACGTAAGATAAGAAAAGTAACATCTAAAATGTAGAGTATGAAATAGATGTTGTTACATTTGAAATTAGAATTCTTATTGAAATGTGTGGGGAAGATAAGATGATCATTTTAACCTCAAATAAACAAAGGAAGGATCCAAATTGATTAACCCCAAAGGAAGGATCAATACATAAATGAATCAATCTATTGGAAATGAGAGCAAAGAGGAAGACCTTAGACTCCTCTTATAGAAAATAATGTGTGATAGATTTAGAAATATTTAAATGAATAGGAGTAAAGTACTAACCTTAAAATATTATAGATCTAAAGAATGCTATTTTTTAGGGCCTGCACTAAGTTTCTGGAAAATCTGCAATTGGATTTGGATACAAACGTAGAGAGGAACAAAACCCATAAATATTTTTCTGTTCTAACACAGTTCCAATTTTGACCCTCAAGTCAATGTCACCATTGACCCATAATTTATGATTCTGACCTAGGGTAGAATCAACCTCAAAAGTCTCTGACTAAAAATCTATTTCTAGATCCCAAAAGTTTGTCAAAAAGGGTATCCGAATATTAACTTTGATATGATGTTCCAAACCTATATCTGCAAGAAAAATGGGTTATTTTTTGGGGGGAGGGGTTTGCCTTGGTCAACCCCTGGTTTTATAATTAACCTCAAAGTATGATTGAAATTGCATAAGTAAAACAAAGTAAATGAACAAATTCACCTTGCTTGTATGGAAACCCTTGTGGCAGATTCAAATCCATGGATCCACAAGTATGTATGCACCAAATGGATGCAGAATATAGAATGTAGAATGTAGGATGTCTCAAATCAATTGATTGTAGATCTTCAACACCAATCTTGAATGGATCTTGGAATAGGAAGAGGCTTTGAGGAATGTGGATGGAGAAATCTTCAACAAGAGGGCTCCATAGAGCTTGAATTCTTCAATGGCTACCAATGGATCTCCTTGATGAATTGAGTGCTTGAGAAGTGCTTGAATGCTTGAGAATGGATGAATGATTCAATGGATACTTGGCTTTCTTCAAATCTCACTTCTTCACCTTTAATTTCACTTCTTAAGTCTTCAAGTCTTTGTCTTAGATTACTCTTGCTTATGGTTCAAGTCTTAGTTGATGGTTAGAGAAAATGAGAGAAGTAAGCTTCCTTATATATGAATCTAGGGGACAATCTTCTAGAGAGGCCTACATAGGAGAATTAAATTCCAATTAGACCTATACCCTTATAAGAGGACCTATATTAAATATAAGTTAAGAATTGTTGCTCCTAAGATCGAAACAGCCGACCCGGAAGTGGGAATTAATTCTTTCCAAAGCGCAACATCCAGAAACCCTGGGAATCTGAAATCTAGACCATAGGTCAAAAAAAGGTCGATTATGACCTAGGTCAAGGTTGAGGTTGACCTTGACCCAAAAATTTCAACTTTGACCCTGAGGTAAAAATCCCAGTTTGTAGTTTAGAGTGTTAGAAATAAGCTAGAAAAAGTGGGAAATGGGGTAGAATAGGGGGAAAAAGACAGATACAAGTTAGAGACCCATTCAAGGCACTTGACATGACCCCAAAACACTTACTCAGAAGGCTAAACTAGTCTACAATGGAAGTTCTTCCATTTTCTAACTATACACACTTAACCTATTGAATAACACTGTCTCTACTCCCTGATCACTTATCCTTCCAATTGGTCCCTCAAAGTAGTTGTGATTGCAAGAGTAGCATCTCAACACTATTGAACACCATATCTTGTGATTGCGCCACAAGATACGTCAAAGATTTGACAAGACATTCAAATCATCTATCACTTGTCATTAATTGTTCTCGTAGTTGTACTCTTATACTCCATTTGATTACAACTCCCACATAAACTTACTTCAGCAATAGAAGTCAAGAATTTGACATTCAAAGACATACCTAAGTCTCCCCTAAAGATAGCAACCACTAAAATTCACCAAAACTCATCATTCATCACAAAAATGCTTGAAAAAATATTAAGAACACAATTCAATAGTTTACATCAATGACATTATAATATCTGATCATCCTGTAATCAAATCACCATAAAATCACCAAAACACACTTACCATCACCGCATCAGATATGCCAACATGTCCTGTTAGATTCAGTGATGATAGAATGACATAGATTGTTGGAATTGGTTCTATTACTTTTGATGGAAAACATAACACTGAAAATTGTTTACTATGTAAAGGGTTTGCATCACAATTTGTTGAGTGTTGGACAAATGTGAAAGAATGGTTATTATGTTGTATTTTACGATGCTGGATGTGAGATTCAGAAGAGGCATGAAACTATTACTATTGTTGGAATAAGGATAGGTGGAAATATGTATCAACTAGAAAGTGCAAAGAGATGCTTAGTATCATAGTTTGATGACAGTTGGCTATGGCACCGAAGGATGTGTCACATTAACTTTGGCGATTTGGTAAGTGTAGACATGCTAAAATGGACATACTTGTGACCTTACATTAAAAATTATTTTTCATCTATTAATTAATGGGTTTTAATCATTAACTAATCATCAATTTCTTGTAAATCCATTCCCCAAATCATTTAATCATTTCCCCAAAATTAATTAAATAATTAATTTTATTTAATTAATCAATCTTAATTAATTAATATTTTTAATTAATTAAATTAAATTTCCTAAATCTTAAAATCAAATATTTAAACTTATGTAATTTATTCTTCTAATTAAATAAATCTCATTAAATTAATTTAATTTCACTCAAAAATTCTATTTGAATCAAAATGCAACTCAATTATCTCATGTTTGAATAATTTGATTTCAAAAATCAATTAAATATTCAAATAAATCTTCTCTTTAGTCCCAAAAAGAGAACTCCTGATCAGATCTATGAGATTGCATAATTTCCTCCACCTTCTCTTTAGTTCCAAGAGGTGACTCCAAATTAACTCTTCAGTTCCAAGAGGTAACTTGCAATCAACTCCTCAATTGACTAAACCTTTCCTTCTTTTGTTAAGTTGAAGAGGTGGAGTTTATTGTGTGCTTCTACAGTTCCTTTTGATCTCAAACATTCATCCTCTAATTTCTAGGATCGATCTCATCCATCCAAAACATTTCCATATTCTATATAATCAACCCTTCTCAACCATTTGAAGGATGCAAGATTTCAAGCTTTGTGCACTCTTACTCTGTAGGATTCTTACAAAGCATCAAGAATTCTTGTAATCATATCAGTATCATTTTCTCAACACTCCCAAGTCATAGATGCTTCCACTACCAATATTGAGCACCATTTATCCAATGTTTTAGAAGGAGTAGAGAGAAGAAATAGAAGCTTCAAGCATTGTGGTTTGCATTTATTTGTTTTCCTCTATCTTGCTTTTTATTTTATTGTCCATAGATTCGTTCTTAGTAGTTTTGATTTCTTTTCCCCATTGCAAATTGGTGATACTAACCCTTGTTATCGAATGCATAGGATTAGATATACACATTTTGGTGAATCTGGCGTGAATTGAACAACCCGATAATCACTTACAGACGAAAAACAAAATTTCCCAGCCTCGGGCGTATGACCACAGTTTCTTATTCTTTTTTTGATAAATATTATAATTTTGCAATTGATAGAAGTTTTCCGCAATTGATAAAATTTTACCGTAATCAACTGGTTTATTACCGCAATCACTCTCTGTATTTTTGCAATTTCCCATTGTATTTCACATTAAACTTTTGTAGTTTTTTCAATCTATGGTTTAGGTTCTTTTTCGCAATTGACAAATATCTTTCACAATTGCCAGAGAAATTTCGCAATCACCAAAAGAATTTAGCAATCGCCAACACATTGCCGCAATCAATAAAATATTTTTACAATTGACAGAATTGTGCTGCAATCGCCAGGATAATTTCACATTTGACATAATAATTTTGTCTCTGATGGGAGAATTTCACAATTGCTCTATTTCATCATTTTATTAATCAAATCTGATTTTTTCTCGATTTCTATGCCGAAATGAACAAATGACATATGAAAAAAATATAATAAGACACACCCCATGGTTTAGGTCATGAAAAGAATCCATAAGAAGAGTCGCTCATTACCACACGCAACAAAAGGAGACCTTAGCAATCATAGTTGAAGATCAAAGCAGTTCCTTTAACAAGTATATCAATTTTCTCAAGCGATTTGAAGGAAAATACAAAGTTACCATGAGCTTTAATGGTCTTAATAATCCATGTGTTTCTGAATATTATTCATTTTGATTGTTAGGATTTTTCGATACTAATAGCTTCTTGACAGCTTGTGGTGTGGAAACTATTTTAACAAAGAAACCTAAAATCAACTCATTTGTCTTTTTTGGTGCTTAAAAAGAAAAGAGTATGCAAACATCAATATCTCACTTTTCTAATTTGGTGCTTAAAATTGATGTGTGGTTAATAATTGGACAAAGTAAAGAATCTTTGAATTTGGTGCATCTAAAATTGAACAAGCAATCATCATTTGGTTTGGGCTTAACATTGAACTCACATGCATGTATGGATGATAGTTTAGTTCACACTTTATAGTTTGGTGGTTAAACAATTAACCTTGTGTCTTGAGTCTTTGGTGCGCTTGCACAATCTGTTAGAAAAAAACCATTTACACTTTTTAGAGAGGCATATCTAGGGAAAGAGATTCTACCTCAGAGGATGACCTTAAAATGGCAATCCTTCTAATCGGTATAAAAATAAGACATGGGCCAAAATTCAGTCTTATATCTAGCCAAGCTTGGGCGAGGTGTGTTGATGATAGCCTAGATCGGGTGAAGTATCCCTAAGTAGAAATCATAGTCAACTAGGCTCTTAAGTGATTCACACACATATAAATCAATTGGATAGATTCCACAGACCTTACTACAACCTGGTTAATTAGAGACCTACCCGTTTCACCTCCAAACAAGTGTCTTATTATAGGCAAGGGGTTGCAGAATTCCCCCCAAGATCCCCAACATATCTATTCTAGGATATTGTGTTGATGATAGAGATCTTCATTATCATGATGATAATCTAGGAAAGGCAAAAACATGGGCACCTATGTTTTGGATCTTTGTCTCCTAGTAGCGTAACAATTACTAGGTGAGCTGACAAACATCAAAAGCATTGGGCCTAGAATATTGCATCGTGAAGCCAAATTAACCTAGATTAATCTGACTGTCTTTGTTTTGACCATGTGAAAACATTGCAACTTGGATAAGTTGTAGAATATGCACTTTTTATTCTTGGATCTTCAAAACACCGTGTCTATTGTGCTTGCTTGTGTGATAAGTTCTCAAAATGCAAAACCAATATCTCACACTGTCAAAATGAGTCAAACGTGTTTTAAGTATAAGGTGTCAACCAAAGTCTATTCTAAAATCAAATCATTGTTCTAGAAATATTATTTTATCAAACATATTCTACAAACTGCAATCATTTTTCAAGTCTGTCGCACTTTGCCTCAATTGACAAAAGTTTTCCGTAATTGACAAAAGTTTATTGCAATCAAGTCCTTTATTGCTGCAACCGATCCCTTTATTGCCGCAATCGCTGAAAGTTTACTACAATCGACCTTATATTCTATTGCAATTGGCATAATTATGTCACAATCAACCTATAGACCTATTCTCTCATTCTATCAGAACAAATTGGATTCTACTGTCAAAACTCTACATTTTTATGAGTCTGAAACCTTGGAAAAGATTCCCCATTTTGTGTGAAAGGTCAGTGTACACATATAAGGAAATAATAAAAAATCAGTGTGAATCTCAAAACATCTAAGATCATCCCTCTTTTTTGGTTCAACTATTGTTTACCATTGATAATTCAAAAGTTTAGATTAGACTATCTTGATTCCATTATCTCAGCTTCATCAATTTTTGTCAATGACTTAGTCTCATCTAAGGCAAGAGTCAAAATCAATATCTTACATCACCAATCTGTGAGATTAAGAGAAATAAAAATTTGTTATTAGAATTACCCTTGTCAAAACAGGTACTCAGACTCTCCTTGAGAGGTTCTCCCTTTTATTTTCTTTATATCACTCATTTTAGTTCAAAATTTGTATAACACCATGTCGTTCACACCTTATGGAGGACCTTATACTTGGTCAAAGGCTAGAGCTCAACCAGATGAATCCTACATTAACCAATTTTACCGTGGGAAAAGGAGAAAGAGGAATACCCATTTAAAAACACTGATTCACTTTCTACATTGAGAATGCACATATAATTCCTCATAGTTCCCATAGACCAACTATATTTCAAGATGTCACAAAGGAAGAACTCAAAGACATAGAGCAAGATACTTATTCCGTGCAAGTGGTTAATGTTGTTGTGGAAAGAAACCCTGAAAGGTTTCTAGCTATATTGATATAAAAAAAAGGGATTCAAGCTCCCCATTGAATTCAATGTATCAATGATATGTCCTGAAAGACCATTAGAAGGAAAAATCACAACTCAAGACTCTCAAATGAATCATGTGGTGTCTCAATTCTTGTCTCTACCATCATCAACAACCACGATATCAGTGCAGACTATATCTACCCAAACTAGATCAAACAATCAAGCTAGTACATCATCCACCTAAAACATGGTGGGCTCCCAAATGAGTGCACCCCTGGTTACTAGTTTATCTCAAGCATCTTCCTCATGTCCTTTTGCGTCAAGTTCTCAAGCTATATCATCAATTCCCCAAACGAGCAATAACCCATTTGTAACTACTCAAACACTATAGTATATCCCTACTATCTTTGGGCTTAATAATTCCCAACCATACAAATCAATATCTATAGGACTGAACCTCAGTTAACATCTACCAAAGGCTACACCTTTATTCCAACAAGGATCCCAACAACAATAAAAACAACAACAATCTTGGACCAGTCAGATCCCCCAATATCAAAATCACACACTGATAAATCAATACCAAATCCCAAGGATATCATATATCATAATACAAGGAACTCAAAGGTGAATCCTTATACCAACCACAACAAATAGATTCAATGTTGGGAATGTATGTCAATCTCCAATAGACATGTTGATACAAAAAGTGTAGAATCTACAAACGTAAATGATGGACATGAAAAATCAAGGAAAAACCAAGTCTTACACTACAAAGGAGTTGTACCCATACCCATTTGATCACTCATTGCACATGTCACCATTTCCCACACACTTCTCGGTGCCTAAATTTGACAAATACAGAGGCAGTACCAATCTTGTAGAGCATATCAAGGAATTATTTTCTAGTTGCATTAAATTTGCATATGATGAAACTTACCTAATGCGACTGTTTTCACAGAATCTAGTCAGACCAGCAATGGAATGGTTCTCACACTTACCCCATGGCATTCAGTCTTGGGGGAATTGGGTGAAAATTTTATTTCTCACTTCCATCATAACATCAAACACAAGGTCAACATCAAGGACCTCTGTGACATTAAGAAAAAAGATGGCGAATCCTTTGTTAAATTATTACAAAGAGGGTGAAACACTACAAATAGAATAATGTATGATGTGCCCAAACAAGACCTAACAGTAATGTTCATCGACAATATGATCCTAGATATGAAATTCACAATAGAGCTATAGCTCACTCCAAATTTCAAGCAACTTATAGAATGAGGAGTTTGATGTGAGAAAAACTTGGTCAAGAGAGGAATCCTTGCAAATCTGACCAGTTAGAGTTTTTCCTTGTAGAATCTCAATATAGGAATTATGCTTGACTCTTAGATTACCAACTTTTGAATCATACAAGTAAAAGTATAATTGATGAGGATTATCCTCCTTCTTTGAGCTCCATAGACTCAAGCGGGTGTACCTTCTACAAGTTACCGCTTCTCAGTAAACTTATCAATGGATCAATGGTTTACATTGATCTACTCTTATCTTTTAGTGCAACAATGGACAACGCATTTTGCAAATGAATATGAACAATCTATTACAGAGCTTAACAAGCCAGACCATGAACTTGACAAGGGAAAATACCAGTGAAATAACGATTCTCATCCTTCTTCTATTCGAGTTCTAGACTCGGGTAGGTTGACCTAATGATTCTCTCTCTAAGGAATAAAAAAAATGAATTGTACTCTTCAACACAATTGATAAACATGTATGTTATTAGTAACATAAATGTAAAGGATTATTTATATTTAAGTTTTATGATGATAAATACTAATCAAAATCTAGACCAGTGCCTAATCTAGGGAAAAGAGTCATTTGAAACATGCATTCATAGAAATTAATTAATTGAAATACACATGGAACTCAGATGGAGTGCCTTACAAACCACCTTATTATTCCCACACCCATGTATCAAATTCTCACACTAATATTTATCCCTCTGAAACTATTCATAAGGTTTACTCCCTCCTTGAAAGAGACTCACAAATAACCTCACAGTTACCTTGTAACCAATACATTTAAAATTCCTTACAGATTAAACATACAAGAACATAAAAATATATATAATAAGACATCATTGATGTGAAACAGGAACTTCCATTTGTATTTTATTAAAATATTTTTACTTCAGTACATTCAGAAAGACAAAAAGCTTGAAACTAGACAAAATTCAGAAATATGCCTCGCAGTCGTGAATTCACCATCCTTTACAAAATGTTACAACTTGCTATATATAGCTAGCACTAGCCATATTGGAATCCTTCAAAAGAAAGGATGAAATAAGCTGCATATGGCTAGGAAAAACCTAAAATTACTAAAAGATGAAATGCAGTTACACTTTCAATCAGTGGAAGTAAACACTTGAGTAGCTGATTTGAAATGATTCCAAATCTTTGGCAGTTGGCACCTTTTTCCATAGATATTCAGGGTAACCTCTTGAGGTTTCTATGAGACCTAGTGACTACTAATATAGGCTAACTTACACTAGTATTGATGATTATTACCCTCCTTGTGCTCACTGATTAGGTGCCAGGTGCCACTTTACTCTTCATCTATCACGTCCATGTCCATTGTTGATGGTTTCTTTTTCTTTGGCTTGGTGATAGTGTCCCAAAGTTGAACTTCCTCCTTTGAAGGCCAATTGAAACCTTGTAGGATTTGTAGCTACTTTATCTACCTTTCCCACCTAGAATCAGTGATAACCTTGACATCTATAACAAACTTTACAAATTTTGTCTCTTCTTTGAAGGATTCATCCAAGGATTTATTAAATCTCTCCATGTCTAAGACACTATCATATGTTAGGAATGCCTCTTTCTTAGGAAGTAGAGTATCAAATTATTTCCTCCATTCCTCAACATATTTTATCTGATCATCTTCTCCTTTGATTGAAAGAATAAACCTATTAAAATCTGGGCCAAACATACTAACCCTTGCTTGAATCTGATTGGCCTTGCCCTTAAAGAAAGAAAATTTTGTGCCAATCTACTCAATCATTTCCCCCACTTGGAAAAATATCTCTAGGAGGTCTGTCTTTTGTGGCTGTAGTGCTTCTAGTCTCTCAAATAGTGATCCATTGCTTGACCATGTGCCAAAATATGGGTCCAGAGCTTCTATGTGGCCCTTTACCTCTGTTTCTAAGCTAGGTAGTTTTTTGTAGGCCTTGTGCACCAGGTCAAACTTTCCCTGTAGGATATACACCCTATACTACAAGATATTTAGTAAGGCAGCTAAAGCCACTTGATTATGATCTTGACCTGGTTTCTTTGTTCATTGTGGGAAATCTTCAATAGTTTTTGTCTGAACAGACACAACTTCCTTGGATGGAGTGGGGAAAGCTTTTGGAGCCTCTTCTAATTTCTTGTTCAATACCTCCACTTGACCCTATAATGACTTGATTTGAATTGTGCATCTTTCTCTATCCTTAATCACAAAAACTGACTCATCAAAGCATTTTACATTCCTTGCAGAGAGTTGCTCTTTTTTTGCTTGATTTAGGTGGGCAAAGTGGGTGACAGCTTGGGAGATCTCTAAGTCACTAGTATTATGAACTATCTAGATAATTTCATCCTCATCCATCTTCTCTTCAACACTGACCAAGGATGGCTTTTGTGTTCTTGGTGCCAGATAACACATGGCTAGAGTCTGGGATCTTGGATCATATCCACATCCCTTGATCATCTCCCCAATCTGAGTCTTAGAAGACAAGTTGGTAGTTGGTTGCTTCCTGATTTGGTCAATTATAAATGCAGAAGCCAAATCTCACCTAGGCACAAGTGGCATTCCACTAGAATTGACTAATTTTCTAGCCTCCTCAATTTTTATAGTCTCTATCTAAATATCATAGGCATGTAGGGCTTGCAAAGCTTCACTTTGCATAGTTTCACCCTTTTTCAATTGCAATTGGGATCCTATTTCTTGTTGCTTTCTCCATATCAAGAAGTTTTTGAATTCATCAGTCTTGATGAATGCAACCTCACTTAGGAACTCTTCTTGATGGATCTCTCTTTCATCTTGACTCAATTGGAGAGGCAACTCCACTTATTCTTGGACATATTTTTCTTGTTTCTTCCCTTCTATGTTCTTTTTCCTTAGTTGATGGTGGTATTTCCTATCACTAGTGATTAAGGCACTCACTCTGTCCTTTTTCTTTCCCTATATCTCTGCTTGAGAGGGCTCCCCTTGTTCTACTCTTTGTTTCTTCCTTGGGGGTTCATCTATCACCTCAATATCAGGAACATCTATAAGATTAATTTCTATGCTTTATTCTACTGCAGGTGGCCGGTTCATGTGACGAGGGCTATATATTGGATATCCTCCCTCAGTGTCCTCTTCATACTTAGAGGATGAATGTTTCTCAAGGCCTCTCTCTTTTTCACCAATCTATCCCTCAAGTTGGTTATACAAAGTATCATATGATTCAATCATATTTGTGAGTCTTTGCATTTGAGGCAAATATGGGAAGAAACCTCCAAAATGGATCCCTTTCTTCTTCATTTCTTGTTCCTATAGACGTCCAAAATATCCTTATATTAATTTAATTAATATTCCCATAACATTATAGTTAATTTTAATTAATTATATCTGTTATATTCTTCTATCTATTTAATTAAATATGATTCATTCTCCTAAGTATTTAAATTTAATTTAAATACTATCCATTTTAATGTATTAAATCTTATTTAATACATTATCCCTCATTAACCCCCTTTAAATAAATTTTTAATTTATTTATTCCTTCACATGACTTAAATTCTACTAAACCACAATTAATCCAAATTAATTTAGATTAAGATAATTTGAACCTAGATCCTACCCTACCTCACATCACTCTCACCAAATAAACCTATTTATTAATTAACTAAGGTTAATTAAACTAATTTCTTGATTCCTACAACAATTAGTCCTAATTATTTGCTCAC
>MU223908.1:1961162-1972556 GCA_018584345.1 Thuja plicata | reverse complement strand
GTTTTATCATCTTAGTTAGATTTTGCATCATCATTCTAGTTTAAAAGCTTGCATCTTCATTCATAGTGAAAGCTTGAGGCAAGTTCTTTATACTTGTTTCTTGAGTGATTAGCTCATCATTTTAATGTAATCCTAGTGGGATTTATGATATTGTGTTGGGATAGCACACCCACATAACATCTCTAAGAGAAAATCAACAAGGCTTGGGTGCACTTGTTTGGCTCATCGGAGGTTGTGATGAAAGTCTTCTTATTTTTAGTAGCATGTTTTAGATATGTATAATGTTATTATTTGATGTTTATCTCTAACATTTGCATGTCTGAGCGTGCTCCCAATAGGTTAGGTTTCATTGCATACAGTTCTAAGTATATCAAATCTTGGTACTTTTCATCTCTACTTGCTTCCTCATCATCATCCTAGGATTTTTTGATAAGGTCTTCTTCAACACAATCTTGATGCTCTTTAATAGCAGTGATGCTTGGGGTTAGCAGCTTCTTAGCACTTTTGATAAACCCTCTGGATCTACATACTTATACAAGCCATGCTCATCTTGTACTGGCCTAGCCATTTATTCACTGCATCCATGGCCCTTTTCCCAATGGTGAAGTTAGCCACTTTGAATTTTCTAGGTGTGAAGGTGCCTTTTTTATGAAAAGCCCAATGCTCCTTGTCTATCCACATTAGCTGCCAGATAAACTCCATTATGGCCACTCTTGGAGGAACATACTTTGGAAGTATGTGTGGGGGTTGGGAACATCAATAAACCCTAATTAGGGTATAATTCTTCTCACAATAGAAGTCACCCCAATTATGATCTCCTAGCCATTTGTCTACATATTGGCAAGGTCTTAGAAGCTGAAGTGCTATGACTATCAGTCTAGTTACATTAATGCCCATTAAGTCTAGAAGTGGATGTACAATCCAATTCTCAAAGCTGCATAATTCATTCTCATTTTAAGTATAGTTCCAAATCCTAATCCATAATTGTACGGGGTTTGGATAGCCTTGGAAAAGTGTTCTAGGTCTTAACAACTCTGTATTCATGTTTTCAACATTGAAATATAAAATCAAATGCATTAAAAGAGAATAATGCATGAACTTGGGGTTACTCTTCTTTTGAATGTTGATCAGGACCTCATGCATTATTTCAATGACATATTGGATGTATTCAAAGTCTGTGTTGGAATGGGAGTTGTGAATATCTAGGATGATCATTAGTCGATCTGCAGGTAGCTTCTTAATGTGTCCAATCAATGCCTAGTACCCTACACAACCCATAGGCTATATACTTCATGTAAAAATAGAGGTCTTTAAATTCATATGGTGCACCCTTATAAGAAGGCATTGGGGTCACATAATTCCTATTGACCTAGGCACATGAGTTTGGACCAAATTGCTAACTATGTTGACCTCTCTAGTATATTTGTTCTGCAACTTGGTTAGGTCAATCTCTATGGAAGAAGCATGGTAAATTCCAAAGGATTTCATGAAGGATTCCCTATCCAAGGTAACTAAGGATTTTCATCACCTTTTATGATTGTCTTAGAGGTAGGGTCATATTTCTTGGCTAATGTTATTAATAGGTCAACATCCACGAAGACATCTGGGGCAATTAGCTTAGCTAATCCTAATGTCCAAGGGTTTGAAACTGGGATCTGCCTATCTTTATTGTTGTAGAAATAATTAAATAAATAAAAACTAGAGCACCCAAGAGTGTTGGGATCCCTACAATTAGACATTCTATCAGTGAATGATTCATCATCTACCTTTTTATTCTGGTTGGTTCCTGGCAATAGAGAAACAAACTCATCTAAGAAGTTCCTCTTTCCCTTTTGTTCTTCATCTAAATCCTTGCCCTCGCCATTGACTAAATCTCTGCTCAACTCAGCTTGACTCATCTTTCCTTATTTTCTAGACAATTCTTCTCTCAAACACAAGATTCTTCTCACAATTACTCTGAAACTTACACAATTTATTTGCTCTATGCTCTGAAAAATTAGGTAATCACAATGTACAAAGGTTGCGTCTATTTATCTTTGAAAATTCAATGCACTAGTCTAGTCGAGAACCTAGAAACCGTTTCTCAATCACTTTTGCAATAACTCTGTATGTCTTGAAATCATTTCTCTCCTAGCCATGGCGCTTGAAGTTGACAGGTAATCAAATTTGAAAAGCCTAGTTGGAAAAGTCATGAGTGCTTTTTCAATTTTAAAATCTTATTTTATGTAAAAAGGCTTGATACGCAATCTAATTAGCCTGATTTTCTTGCCTTTTCACAACTCAAGAGCTTACTTGTACTTTGTCAGAATATTTCATCTTTAATAACCTTGCCTTTTATATTTCTTTCCTTGAAATGGTGCGAGACAGAAAACTTATGATTTTACCATACTTAGACCATAGTATATCAGGAGATCATGCGATTGCTTCATCTCCAAGTCACTAAGAGTTTTCTCTGACCCTGGTTACATCACAAGATATAGCACCAGCCATAGATCTTCTTCTTCATCAATGGTTCTCGCTAAGTTGCTAGATAATCTGTTCAACTCCAATTTCATTCTGAGATTACATGCTAGCTATTCATTTTAACTTTACCTCACCTTTGGTTTATCTCTTAACACTGGGTAATTCATTTCTTCTTATATTTGAGTCTCGTGATGAACTTTACCAAGCTTTTCTTTGACCATGATCACATCTAGATATTTAGAGATAAAGGAAATTGTGAATTCGCTAAACAAAACCCTTAACCTGAGTCTTATCTAGAGATCTAGCGCTAGTCATTCATCTGATATGAGATCAATAATCATTGTTGAATCTCACAACATTTTACTTAACTCAGAGTTTATTCAGAGATCATGCAATAAGGAAAACTGATAACCTTGTTCTAACCCTAAGTCTATCTAAAGATTTAGTTGTAACCACCGTAATTTGGTCTGCTCTGACCATAGACCCTATTTTATCTAAGTGTGATCATACCCCTAAATTATGTCAAGACAATTCTTTAATTTATTGGCATAATTCATATAAATCAAATTTAATATCCTAAGTGTTTTAATCACTAAATTACATTAATTTCCTTAGCCAATTAAATCAAATCAATTCAATTAAATAAAAAAACAAATCAAATACATGGCTAAAGTAATTAATAAAAAGGAATTAAATAAATCCTAATTACAACTCCATATTTACAAAAGGGAAAGTCTATTCCCTAGCCAATAAGAGTTAAATCACTTGGATCACCTCACATGGATCACCAAAGATTCAATCTCCACCTCTCTTCCACTTTCAATCCTAACCTCTCATTCATCAAATTCTTCTATTAAAGGAATGAATTTTAAGCTCAATTGGCCCCTAATCTTTGATTATTGAAAGCAAACTTATGTTGTAAATATTCTTAGAAATCTTAATGCATTTTAGCTCATATCTCTTAGGAATTGGTTTAATATTTCATTTGGATCTTTAAAATGAACATTTCTTGAGCATTTTAGATTAAAATCATTCAAATATTCCATTCTAAGCATGTATATGTCACTTATTAATGCATAATCTGAGGGTAATTATAGCATTCTTCACACTCTTTTTAGATAGGAAGCAATAGGTCAATTTTAGTGATTGATATGCTTTCTAACTCTTACTTTTCATGTTATTTCACTAATATAATGGCTTATTGAAGTGTTTTGTTGTAGACAATAGGTATACAAAATAACACACATATTTCTAGCGCCCACCATGGGGCTGATCCTCGGATTTTACCTCACCTTCTAATCATTTTTGACTATTTTGTCTTCTTTG
This sequence comes from Thuja plicata, assembly GCA_018584345.1. Classification (NCBI taxonomy): domain Eukaryota; kingdom Viridiplantae; phylum Streptophyta; class Pinopsida; order Cupressales; family Cupressaceae; genus Thuja; species Thuja plicata. The sequence continues at coordinate 1,968,767 of MU223908.1, read as the reverse complement.
TTTTCAGGTACAAAGTCACCTTTAGTCATCAAGGCTCACATGCAGGAAATTGCATCGCATTCAAGAAATTGGATCGCATCACATATTTCAAAACTCACATCTGGGGAATATCATATTACTTTTGGTAAAGGCTCGTATACCGTATATTTTGTGTCATGTTTTGTTCAAATCATCACATTTGGGAAAGGCTCTCGCATATAGGGTTTCTAGAATCGCATCTAGGAAAGGAAATCACATCTGGTCTTTTGATTTGAAAATAGAAGTGTCTAACCACTAATCTTGTGGCCTTGTTTGCAACTATCCTTTAAACAACCTTAATTTTGATTGCAGGTTGTTGTCAGAGCCTTTTTTCTCAAAAAGGTGGAAAGAAATTACTAAGTTGTGGTTTGCAGGTGGTTGAATGTTTTAGTTTGATTTCATTTGTTCAAAGCATTAAAACTAAGAACATTTTCCAATCACTCACTAAATTAACCAGAGGATTATTCTCTTTTCCTTTAAGGAAAATTAGAAACTCAAAAGTTGATTTAGGATTTGAGAAAAATTTGTGGGAAAATTGAACAAGGAAAACACATATTGCATAATTTATTTTGGGAAAGTAATTGAAAAACACAAAGCATTAAATATTGTGGCTAAATGAACAATTTTAATTGTATAATTCTTTTGGAAAGTGATTGAACCAAGCAAAGAACTAAATCTTGTGGGAAAAAGAACAAATTCATTGTCTAATTTTGGAAAAGAAATTGAACAAGCAAATCACCTAATTTTGGGGAAATTGAACAACACAAAATTTGCTTTTCAATTACTTTTTGCTTTCATAAATTAGGAATTTAACATCAAGCTTAATCTTATCACTTAGTCTCACTATATAATTTTCTCTTCCTTCCAAGTGGAGAAATCAAAGACTCATCATGGGAGATTGAGTTTTGAGTGAAGTTGTTTGAGGGAAAGAACTTGCTTGGTGTGTTTGTGGGAGAAAATGACATGGAATAGGAGAGTATGCTCTTCTTCTTTTGAAGAATCATAAATCTAGACTCCTAAGCTTGCCAATCCTTTTGCAATTTATTTCAAAATATTAGAGGGCCTACCGGTTGAGAAAAAAATCTCTCAGGATGACCCAAGTGAGGATAGGTTTTACGCACACCCTTCCAACTCACTATAAATAATTGCTTCCTTCAAGGCCAAAGCCTCAGAAGACGTAATCAGTTTTGTTCCTAAAATTTTGAGATCATTCCTTGAACATGCTTGAGTGTTTGTAGAGCAGAGCCACTTAAATATTACTCGCGAGACTACACACATTTGAGTACTCATAGGGCTATACGCCTCAATTTTGACTTGTGTAATTCTATGGGAGACAGTTGTGAACGGATGACCTAACATAATAAACACTTGTAGTCAAATTACTCGATTCATCTCCAAAAGGGTGATAATATTTGTGCAAGGCAAATAGTAATTGCCCCAAGATACTTTTCATTTCATTCCCTCACTTGTGTTTGGAGTCGGCTAATACAAAATCATGACTGGAGCCATTGCGTGCTTGGTGATGGTCATATTCTGATTAGCATTTGAGTGTGTACCTGAGTCTACAAGAAAAAAATTTCATTCTATGCTTAGAAACTAGGGAATAGGGAAAGAGTTTTTGTCACCCTTAACAAAGGAACATTTCTTGATGTGCTTTAAACTCACTAAAAAGATAAATCCAAAAACAAGCAATTAAATTCATTCCCTGACATACAAGTTGTTTTCAACTCACTAGACATTCTCAAAAAAACCTTACTATTAAACAAAAATTGATGTACTTCAAGACGAAACAAGAAAAACATGAAAACCATCAGAGGTGCATTTTTGGTCTATCTTAGGTCACATCTGGTTGCATCATCTCGCATCCAAGGTAAAATATCACTTTTGGTCAATCTTGCATCACTTTTAGGGATCTTGCTCGCATTATGCATCTCAAAGATCACATTCAGTATATCAAAGCTTGCATATGGTTTAGCATAACCTCGCATTCAGTGTGTCACATCTAGGATAGTGGGCACTTGTATACTTGTCTCTCAGATAAATTTAATACATTTGGATGCTCTTTTGGCTCTTCAGTTTGGTCCTGTTAATTTTTCTGGTCCACCTATCACTGTTTCAAAAAAAAATTTAGAAGTCTACCTTGCATGTCCTTTTGGGTTCTCACAATTGGTCTCAAAATGTGTGGTCTACTCACTTCTCAAAAAAACTTGATTCGCAGCTCACTATCAAGGCATTGTAACCCTTTGACATTGGATTCATTCACTTACATGAAACACAAACAAATTTCTACTTGGACACACTTACTTGGACAATTTGAGACTCTACTTGACACTATTGGAAACCTTTAGTTGAGATTCAGATTTCATGGTTAACACAAGATGCAACAAGTATCTTTCTAATGAATCAAAATTACCTCATAAATTACTACAATTTCAACAAGGAGAAACATCTCCTAATCCCCTATTTGACACAAAATCACCCGCAATGGACGCTCCTCAAAACGAATGGAGTAAAGCTTTTGAAGAATACAACAATGACCAAAACCAAAGAAATGAAGACAGTAGTAGTAAAGAAGAAATACATATCAACCATCCTTTGTTTGACTTGGATATTGATGGAGACATACCCAAGGAAAAGTATAACAGACTTAGAAAAAGTAGAAAATTCCAAAGGACATTGGAAAAGATCATTGGTGAAGATAAGGAAAAATACTTTCTACTAGCATCCCTTGGAGTCAAACTCCCTAAAGATTATGATGTTGAGATACTAAAGAAAAAAGAGATACCAACCCCTATCTCTATTCTCACCAATCAATTGACCTTGATGCAAGCCGAACTTGCAAAACTCAAACAAGAAAAGCTCAAACCAACAAAAAAATACTCTTAGGACCACATTTGTCCATTTCCTTTTGACAAGAGTATCAACATGATTCCATTTCCTCCCAACATGTCAAGGCCTAAGTATGACAATTATATGGGAGAGACTGATCCACATGACCATGTGAGAGAGTTTTGTGCTCTAAGCATTGAGTACATGCACGAACCTACCTATCTAATGAGGCTATTTCTGGGAAGTTTAGGCAAAAATGCTATGGAGTGGTTCTCCAAACTCACACCAAAGGTGAAATATTTTGAGGAGTTAATTCAATGTTTTATCCAACATTACTCCTACAACATACAACATAACGTAACCATGATGGACCTATGTAACACAAAGCAAAGGACCAGTGAATCCTTTACACACTTTTTGCAAAGGTGGAGGAAAATATTTGCTAGGTACTCAAGAGCTAATCCTGAATCGGAAAAGATGGAAATCTTTATTAACAACTTGATACCTAAATTAAACTATCATTTGAAAATGTAAGGTTCACCTAGCTTTGATAGGATGATAAAAAATGCCATCTGTATTGAAGAGGTCATGGTTAAGAAAGGAGAAATCACACTCCAAAGTGATAGTAAATCTACCAACTACAACAACAAGCCTAAGTGGTGGAAACAAAAAAACAATGTTGTTAATGATGGAGTGGTAGACACATCCAATGCTAATCCTAAACTAGTAGTATTCAATTTAATGAACACTTTACAAGAAAACAAAGAGGCCAAGGTAACAACCACAAGACCTAAAGCAAACAATGAGAACAACAAGAGTAGACCATGGACTTCTAGACCTCAACGAATATTCACTCCTTTGGGAGAACCTCTTGAGACAGTTTTGAAGACACTCTTGGACAAAAAATTTCTTACAATCCTGGATTCAAAACCATGGGAGCTAGAAGTCAAACCGAGATGGTGGGATGACAATTCTTATTGTGTATTTGACAAAAACAAAGGACATAAGACTAATAATTGTGTTAAGCTTAAACATGTTATACAAGACCTTATTGAAGGAGGTAAGATCAAAGTGGAGGGACACACCACTAATGAAGACCATACAATATTTAACAAATTGTTCCCTAACTACAGGAAAGGGGAAAATTCTAAAGGAAAAGGAAATGAAGTGAATTACACCTACTCCAATAATGATAATGTGATCGACATGTTGGACATTAAATACAAATCAATCAATGTGACCACTATTAAAGGTGCTAAAGACACATTCATACAATCAAATGTGGTGACTCGAAGTCAAGCACACATCACAATCAAAGGAGCTATCTCCTCACCAAAGAAAGTGACATCTTCCAAAACACTAGTTGTCACAATTCCCAAACCAGCAGCAACAAGACAAACAGTTACCATACCTTCAGCAAACTATAACTTGGTGGATCAATTGCAAAGAACCTCTACTCAAATTTGTATATTTGAGTTATTCAAAATCTCTTCAGTGCATTGGGAAGTTCTTGAAAAAGCTCTACATTCTGCAAATGTTCCAAAATATATTGATGTAGATAAGTTCCACACAATGGTTAATCATATCTCAGCATCACACTATCTCTCTTTTTCAAAAGAAATTGACAAATCATCGACTCATCTATATAACCAACCCCTACACATTGAAGTCCTAATTCAAAAATCCTGTGTCAGACGTTTATTGATAGATGGAGGTGCAGGGTTGAACATATGCACTCTCAATCTGATAAAGAAATTTTGAATTTTAGAACAAACCATTGACTCAAGGAGTAAGATAACTATAAAAGATTATGATGAAGAAGTAAGGTCATCTAAAGGTCTCATTGTTCTACCAAATAGAATAGGACCAGTTGAAAGAAATGTGATTTTTCAAGTTCTAGATCTACCTTTGGCCTACAACATAATATTAGGGAGACCCTGGATTCATGAAATGCAAGCAGTACCATCTACTTACCACCAATGTATGAAATTCCCACATAATGGGGTGGAAGTAACAATTCCCACAGATGCCAATTACACTTGCAATAATGTTAAAGCACATAGTATGATTCCTCATAATAAGGAAGTCCCAAAAGAATCTATTCCTGAAAATACTAAAGACATGGTGATGAGAAGCTTTGGAAAGACATTAAAACTTGAAGAAACTAGTATGGGAGAATACAAACTAGACATGACACCATCATTAACAGAACTTCCTGTGTCTCCAAGATCTTATCGGAAACCTTCCTCATCTTTCAAACCTACTACATCTAAAGAAATAGACATTCATAAAGCAACTGGTATGGTTAGAACATTTACTTCTCAAGAGGATGAAAAAGAAGAAAAAGCAGTCTTGGCTTGGCTTTACAAAGGAGAACCAAAACAAAATGAGGTAAAACATGTGGGGATATCCCCAAAAAAGTATGGTAAAGGATATGACCTTCTCAAACAAATGGGATATAAAGGGAAGGGACCTTTAGGAGATAAAGGAAAAGGAATTTTTGAACCTATACACATGGAATTCAGAAACACCAAAGATAAAATAGGATTAGGTTTCAATAACAAATCTGAAAAATCCTACTTCAAGTCATTGTCCAATCTTTAATAAAGGAAGTGATGATGAAGAGGAAGAAACAACATTAGAACCATGGACCTATGAGATATTATTGCATATTGGTAAAAAGTATCTCAAATATCAAGGAGAAAGATATGTACTTAATTTTGTAACACAACAAGAAACTCATGTTCCTTTATTGACACAAGCTACTATTCAAGAAGTAGACAAAACAACAGAAAGCTTTCCAAAAGTCCCATTGATAGAAGAAACTCCTGAAGAAATATCCCAATGACAAGATTTACATCCTAACTGGGGGCAATTGGTCACAATTTCACATGTCCTAGATTTACCTCATTTTTATCTACAAGTGGCTAATAGGGTACATCAAGTAACTATTGTTGAGTTTCTAAACACATCTGATGATGAAATAATTGACTCACATGATTATGAATGGGATGTCTTATCTGATGCTACCATGGACATTGAAGTAGATGTAATTCACAAGTTTGCATCTCTATTGGAGAGAGGAGAGAGTTATAAAACTTCCCCTAACACTGTTGTTGTTCTAGAATCAGATGAGATACCATTGCCTATGATTTTTTATGGTGAAACTGGTGTTTTAATAGGTCTAGAGGACATTCTAAGGATACAAGCTATGAGTTATATTTTAATGAGAAGAAGAAGAAAGCTTAATTGATGAGTCTCTAGAGTTAGGTCTGCATATTACTAAAAATGACCCTATTAATGACGATTTAACTCTTGATGATCTAAATGTTGTAGAAGTTGACTTAATGGAACATGTCTTGTCAGTTAATAGTTGTGATGTTGATGTGATGATGTCCTTACCAAACTTTGAATCATTATCCTTGATAAACCTCGACCTAATTGATTGGACTAATTCAGATCCTACTCCTATCATGAACTTCCCTATTGACTACACTTTGGCATGTTATCTAAATGCTTGTGAACCCTATCCTTCTTCCACCAATGCAAGGAGTGTGAACATGTCAGAGGAGGATATAAGTTTCTTAGTCACAAAATGAAAAATAAAAAGAAGAAAAGAAATGATGGTGAAAAACATGTTGTGATAGTATCAGATTCTAAAAAAGTAAAAATAAAAGACATATCTAATGCTGAAAACCTCCCAGAGGCACCAAAAGATGAGATTCTTGATATCCTCCCTGAGTATTTTTAATAAATATCTTCAGTTCTGATAGAACCAACACAATCGTTTAACCTGGGAACAACAGAAGTTCCTCAATTTGTTCACCTAGAACAATCCTTATCAAAAGAGGATAAGATACAATTCATTGAGTTCCTCAAAGAGAAAAGATCAATTTTGCATGGTCTTACATTGATATGCTTGGACTTGATCCTGAATTAATAATGCATCATTTATCTATAGCTCCTGGGATCAAACCTGTGAAGCAAAAATTAAGAAAGATGCATCCTCATGTTGCATTACTGGTGAAAGGAGAGCTAGAAAAATTATTGAAAGTTGGATTCATAAGAGTCATCGCTTATGTAGGATGGATTTCTAATGTGGTACCAGTATCCAAAATAGATAAATCTATCAGGATTTGCACAGACTTTAGAGACTTAAACAAAGCATGTCCTAAAGATGATTTTCCACTGTCGAACATTGATATGATTACAGATCTTACAACAGGCTATCAGATGTAATCACTCATGGATGGTTTCTCAAGCTACAACCAGATTAAGATTGCATCTGAAGACCAAGAAAAGACAATGTTCACATGTGCATGGGGAATCATTTGTTGAAACATTATGTCATTTGTATTAAAGAATGTTGGTGCTACATACCAAAGAGCTATGACAAAAAATCTTCCATGATATGATACACAAAAATACGGAGGACTACGTGGACAATACCTTAGCCAAGTCAAAAACATTAACTACTCATATTGAAGACTTGCAAAAGATATTAGATTGCATGGAGCAATTTCAACTTAGGCTTAATCCAAAGAAATGTGTCTTTGGAGTCCAATCAGGGAAGTTACTAGGGTTTATTGTATCAGTAAAAGGAATTGAGGTGGACCCTGAAAAAGTTAAAGATTGTTGGAAATATAGATGGAGTAACTAAGAGGGGAGGGGTGAATCAGTTACCACAAAAATAAATCCACAAGTCCCTTAGATGTCTTTAATATATACTGATGTTACTCGGTAGATTAACTTATTATT
>MU223908.1:1938901-1955046 GCA_018584345.1 Thuja plicata | reverse complement strand
GAGAAATTCAACTGAATTTTCACCTTGTTAGAGGATTTATGAAATGGTTGTTAGACCAACTCTGCTAAGAGATTTCGGTATCACTGCTACAATGGTTAGAAGGTAACAATGAAGTGACCTGAATTAATTGCAACTTATCTTGCTGATACAGATCTCTGTTCTGCTCCAATAGATCCTTACTGATCAAATATATCTTTGCAGCACCTCAAGGATATCTCTAATCCTTCATCAGAATTCGCACATTCCTTCTGCGTATCATATTCTTGCTCACACACGTTTCTTCATATTTCCACACTTCACACACTCACACTTTTTGAATTCGCAACTTGATCAATCATATATACCCTTCAGGTTATCAAGTCGGCTCAGTTACAAGTTTCAATTAATAAGTATTACATTAGTCGGCTGCACAAACATTTCACAAATAAAATCCTTCGCAGGCCGACGCTGTCAGAAATGATATTCCAGTGTTGACCAACGGATGCTCGGTGAACACTGCAGATTCTGCGAAAAATCCTTTGGTAACTGAGTGAACTCGGTAAGCACTGACTTTCTTTCACATTTTCTTTGATGACCGAGTGAACTCGATAGAGACTGAGTTTCTTTTGTCGACCGAGAGAGCTCGGTAGTAACTAACTTCTCGGTATAGTATTTTGGAGTGCTTGGTAGACTCTGTAAATTGCTTCTCTTATCGTCTGAGCTCGGTAGACTCTGTCAACTGCCTTGCTGAACATTCTGAGCTCGGTAGACTCTGTCTAATGACTGATATGACATTTTTGTAACATCAAGGACAATACACAATTAAACAATTGTTTCCAACAAAGATATACTAGAAATGTCACCTCCACTCAATATTAGTCAAATTAGGATGCTACAAGGAAGACTCCAGTCAACCAAGAGATTTATGTCACAACTCTAAGACAAAGAACAACCTTTTACTAAACTGCTACATAAGGTTGTTACCTTAAAATGTGACAAACATTGTGAAAAAAAAACTTCAAAGAATTAAAGGATTACTTGGCTACTCCTCTCATTCTCATGGCACCTATTCATGGAAAGCCATTACTCCTATATATCTCAGCTACAACTACATCATTGGGAGTATTTCTAGCTCAAGAAGATGAAAATAAAAAGGAAAGAGAAATCTACTATATCAACAGGACCCTAGTGTCTTATGAACTCAATTATAGTATAATTGAAAAAGATTTCTTAGTAGTTGTCTTTGTATCATAGAAATTGAGACATTATATGTTGTCACATACAGTAAAACTTATTGCAAAGATAGATCCACTCAAATACCTCTTAAGCAAGATAGCATTAACAGGAAGGATAGAAAAGTGGGTATTGATTCTAAGTGAATTTGATGTTGAGTATATGGATAGAAGGGCTATAAAAGGACAATTCCTTGTAGATCAATTAGCTGATTCACCCTTTCAAGATGACACACCTTTAAAATTTGAATTTTCTGATGAAATGATCATGCATTTAACTGACAATCTGTGGAAGATGTACTTTGATGGTTCTTTTACACAACAAGGCTCTAGAGAAGGAGTTCTATTTATAACTCCTCAAGGATACAAGATACCCAGGGCATACAAATTGATGTTTCTATGCAGAAATAACATTTCTAAATATGAAGCACTAGTGAACGGTCTTAAATTGGCTATGGAATGGAAGATCATAGAGTTACATGTATATGGTGACTCCCAGCATATTATTAACCAAGTAAATGGATACTATCAAACTAAAGATGAGAATTTTATGCCTTATAAACAATTGGTTGAAGACCTGAAAAAGTACTTTGTCTTCGTTACATTCCAACAAATACCAAGGATAGAAAACAAAGCCACAGATACTATGGATACACTAGCATCCATGTTACAACTAGAAGAACATCAATTCCACTATGACTTCTTGGTGGAAGAATTATCCTATCCAACTTTTGATACTCCTGAGTACCAAGTAATGTTTGTTGTAAATGCCCAAGACCAATCCCAGTATGCCAAACTCATTACTTATCTTACTGACCAAACTTTACCCAATGGCCTATCAAGGAATGAAAAATGAACCTTAATTAGGAAAAAATCATGTTATGTCCTCATTACTAATAACTTATATAGATGAGGTCTCGACAATACACTTCTTAGGTGTTTAGAATAGGAAGAGTCAGATCGCGCATTAAAAGAGGTTCATGAAGTTGTATGTGGATCACACTCAAATGGCTTTCCACTAGCTAAAAAACTACTAAGAGTTGGCTATTACTGGCCCACAATGGAAAAATATGCTATTCTATTTTCAAATACATGTCACAAATGCCAAACACATGGAAATCTCATCCATGCTCCTGCTAGAGAACTCATACCATTTATAACACATTGGCCATTTCAGCAATGGGCCTTTGATTTGGTTGGACAAATATATCCTAATTCTTCAAGTCGACACAAGTACATCATTATGACCACTGATTATTTCACTAAGTGGGTCGAAGTTGTGTCATTGATCAAAGCCACTGGAAAATAGGTGGCTATGTTTATCTTGAACTACATTATTTGTAGGTATGGGATACCCTCTTCTATTGTAACAGACAATGGGGGTCAATTTAAAAAATAAGACATCGAAGACCTTTGCACACAGTTTCTCATTACTCAACGTTGTTATTCAATCTGTTATCCTCAAGGTAATGGAAAAGCTGAGGTATCTACCAAGAAAATTCTTAAAATCTTACATAGAACTATGAGTAAGTCTAGCAGAGACTAGAATTTGCAACTAAATCTAGCACTTTGGGCCTATAGAACAAGTATCAGAACACCAACTGGAGCCATGCCATTTTCTCTAATCTATGGCATAGAAGAAGTGCTACCTATTGAGGTAGAAATTCCATCTTTGTGGGTATCTCTCCAAGGTCTTGTTACTGATGAACAATACCGCATTGATAGGTGATTGCACTAGAATTACTTGATGAGCGCAGACAACAAGTGTTCTATCATCTGAAAGTGTACCAAAAATGCATGTCAAAAGAGTACAATAAAAAGGTCAAACCATCACAATTTCAAGTAGGGGATCTTGTTCTAAAAGAGAATCTTAAGAACCTGCCAAATAGAGAATAGAAAGGAAAGCTTGAACCTAACTGGCTACGGCCTTATGTAATTATTGTAGATTTTGGGACTGGAGTGTATTAGTTAGCTATACCTGAGGGAGATGTTCTTCCTAATCCCATTAATACTCTACATTTGAAGCAGTTCTACACTTGATATCTGGCTGACAGGGCCCGTGTAGTGAAAATTCTCAAAAAATACAAAAAAAAATCAGAAAATTAATCCTGAAGAAATCCAAAAACAATGGAAAATGTCCTAAAAAAAGGGTATCCTTGGTGAAAACCTGGCAAATAGGCACCTTGATACTACAAAAAAAAAGAGAAAAAAGAACAAAAAAATTTGAAAAAGAGAAAAGTGCCTTGGTGAAAACCTAGCAAAAAGGCGTCTTGGTAGCAATAATAAAAATCTTTGTCGAGTGGTGAAAACCTGGCAAACAGGTGTCACTTGTACTCTATTCTCCATCTATCAATGCTTTAATGATACTAATATTTCATGACCACACATGTGCTATTGTTTGACTCTAATTCCCTACAAATGTCCTATCCTTTCCTGGGATTGGTCTGCATTTGCATCTTAGGGATAGTCATACTGCACTGGGGGCATCTTTTCTAGCATTACTTAGTTTGTGTCTGCTAGGTTGTCCTAGGTTCCTGTCTAGGATGGTTTTCCTCTCAAAAAAATATTTCCTAATACTTGCATCACAAATGTCATTATCACAAACAAAGGTGTTTCTTCAACACCACTTACCTGTAACAGACATCATACTAGTGTTTCTCAACACTTTAATCAACCAGTGTTCCTAAACACTACATTGGATTGCAATTGCTAACAACATTAATCTCATACACTCGTACATGAAAAACATATTGCTTGATTCCAAATTTTGATTGATGAATCTCTATTGCGTATGAAAAAGGAATCCATAGGATTTCTCAATACTAATTAAACACATAGAATGATCTTTGTTTGATTATGACTCTTTTATGTTCCCATGATGCTTCACACTAGGGGCATTTAAGTGGTTATGAATTTTCTTTGATTGATTATCAATTGGTGATTGTTATGTCTTCTAAGTTACTCCATGATGTCTATTAAAAGACAAAGATTCGCAAGGATAGGGGGCATAATTTTTTCTTGGTTTTCTATGTATTGTGATTGTTTCAATGATCCTATAAATTTTACCTAACTTGGATCTTTATGGTAAGGGCTGCCAACATGAGTGGATAGTCGCATATATCTCGATCCTCGATATGTGTAAACTACGGTGAGGTTGAACCAATTTCCTTGTCTATTGTCTACAATCAGATTCTAAGTACGGTGTATGAAACATTATGTACCCAAGAATATGAATTTTCAAGGTCATTACGGGTCATATCTTACATTACACTTGAACAGAACCTGATTCTTAATAGTAAAAGGAGATAACTAACTTGTCATCATGGCTTTTGTACCTTGATGCTTAAGTTTATTTTTGACATTGCATCCAATACACATAGTATTCATACTTTCATGATACCATTGGGTATTAGTGATAGTTTTACTATCTGATGATGTCTGTTACAAAAATGCCCAATGATGATTAAAATGCTACAATGTATATAAATCAGTGCGAGTCCTAAGATTCTGCATTTAGATGCATTTAGAGATTGCATGATTCATTTTAAAGAAAAACATAAGGACTTGAGCTCAAAATGGTTTACGGATTCATTTGAAATCCAAGTTAATTCCATAATCTATATTATTGATATTAATGTCGTTGCATATCCATGACATACATTCTGCATTCATAAGTGAGAAAGATAAAATACAAAAACAAAGAATTCAAGCATTGCATTTATTTCTAAATCCTAAGTGCATCCATACATTTATTTAAATAAAGAAAATCTCAAAAACATACATTTGCATATTCACTTAGCATCATTTGAAACACATTTATATATCAACAATAAATCAATGAGCATAAATGATGTCATCACGTAAATCTATTCTAAAACTCATCAAGAGACCAAGCATATAATCACATGTCCATCAATCTAAACATCTAATCAAAGCAAGAGAACCCATGAACATATCAAGATCAGGAAAAACTATCTCAGATATATCAAATATAGAACAAATCAAAAATGTGGAACTGTCTACGGAAGAGTATCAGAATATTAGTGTGAATCAGATAGACATGTATAAAAATCTATACTATAATGACTAATCTCAAAAGGATCAAGATATACATGTCTCAAAATATATCAATGTAGAAAATTAGGTCTAACTGCCACCCTCTCCCTGATCTGGAGGAGGAGGAGGAGGTAGTGCAAAAGGAGTTGGTGGAGGCATCACCCCCTCAGACTGTTGTGCAATACGCGAGTAAGAAGGAGCTCTCTGTCCCTCTAGAACTGCAACATGATATAACCCAAAGTAATATGTTTCTCTCTATCCCTAGTGTGTAGTAGTATGGGCTAGTGTATCCCTCTCTACTCTCAACCGCTCAAGCTATGTGTCTCTCTCTACTCTCAACCGCTTGAGCTGTGCATCCCTATCTACTAGTAAAGCCTCTAATGTAGTGATCCTCGCTCTAAGTTTCTCATGCTCACACTCACACTATAACAATGCATCACCATCTCTCTAAGAACCTCTACCTGTATCATGTCCAGTAGGTCTATCCTATTATCTCTACTTCTCTCTCATCAGCAATGGACCTGGATCTCTCTGTGGAGCCACGAACCTGAGGCAATTCTATCTTCCATTGGTGCTCTCTCCGCTCCCACCCACTGCACCACCACCTCTATCATCTTGATCATCTAGGCCCTGACCTCTATCTGAGGGAGGGTGCCTGCCATCTCTCCTATCCCTCCCCCCATCGCTCCTCTCTTATTGTGCTCCACATCTGCCTCTGATAGGTCTGTCGTCAGCTAGATCATAATCTAATGGGTCCTCTATACAAGGAACTGCCTCATTCGGAGCTGTGAACTGTGGAAATGGATACTGTAACATATGGGAAAGGTACGCATCAAAATAACTTGCACCTATAACCTCTGGGAGAATATCCCAACCAACTGCAACCATCTCACTGATCTCATGTTGCACAGTCTCATAAAGCAACCGGCACCCCATATTGGCACCTCATCATGGATTCAGGCATAAATTGATAGGTCCTGACATCTGCCATGTACACAGCCATACTATCTCAAAACTTGAGTAACCAAGAAGTGCTCTACAATGTACCTGGTATGCCCAATCAAGTACCTTCTCTAAAAAAAGTATGACATTTGTAGCCTTTTTGAGGCCCACTCCTCACAATCAAGGTATGGTCTCCATATCACTGCAGTCATGTCATCAAATAACTAGCACCAATACTCTACCTTGCCCAAATGGGGCTGTTGAATCCATCTAGAGTACATATACACATAAGGTTGTTGATCTGCATGTTGCCTATCTACTATCGATTGTGTCATAGGGATATGCTCCCAGGCCCAAATCTATAAAACAAGAATCCCTACATTCATGCTACGGGAATACTGATAAACAATCTCGTGAAGCTCTTGATAAATATGGGCCAAAATGAAGCTACCCCATGTAAATCTGTGGGAAGATACTACCATCTTCTCTAACATATCAACCCAGCCACACATGAAACCATGTTGTCCTCTATTAGGCATGAGAATGCCTCCAATCAATCTGGCTAAGTAAACTGGTAGATGATTATAATGATCACACATATAATCCCAGGTCAGGTACTGGCAAACTATGGAATCATTTGCAAAGAATTGGCAAGTTAATACAATGGCTGTAACAAAACTAGCCTCAAACTGAACCTCTCAGCCCATCACTGGAACTCATAGGATACGCCACACATCCTTAGGTGTGACTATCATCTCACTAATCAGGAGATGAAAGGTGTTGGGCTCTAAATGCCATCTCTTGGCAAGCGCAGTCAACAACCATTGACTTACCCTGATATCAAGTAAATATCTCAAGGCAAGTAATCCTACTCAAGCAACTATCTTTACCTCATCACCTGTCAAAGATCTAGATAACACAAGGACATGACCTGGATATGGTCCTCAAAAAGACAACCTGAAAAGGAACCTATTACCAAACAACAAATACGGGTTCACATTAGCATTATTACTAAGGCAACAATACAAAAAAATTATCGGCTAAGTGTTTTTGATCGTCAAAAGGAGAAAAAAATTATAATTGGAATAAAACAAACTTTCAAACTAGAAATGACTCTATTTACATGGGGTGCAATCCTTTTTACGGGATACGATTAGCAATTTCCAAGATGCAACGGGGCATCTGTAATAAAATTTACTTGACATAGCCTCAACCACATGTTTATCTAGATATTACACGACAAGATTTATCTCCAAGTCTCTGAAATATTTTCTAACACTGAGGTTTATTTGGAGATCATGCGCAGACCACACGATCAAGCCAAGGATAAAACATGATCTACGGCTTTTGCTTAATCATTGAAGAAAAGCTTGACCTTGGAATTTGTTTGGAGATCACGCGCTAGCCGCTCATCTGGAAAATGATCAATGATCCTCACTAAATCTCATAATGAATTACTTAACTCTAATTTCATCACGAGATCATGCGATAAAGGACAAGCTAAACTATGTCTTGACCTCAGGTTGGATTACGAGATTCAGCGACTAAGATATCTTTGAATCAATGAAGATTTCTTGTAACTGAGGTTAAGTCATGAGATCTAGCACTAGCCACATGATTAAAACTTCATCCATGGTTGTCGCTAAGTCTCTGAATCTTTGAGCCAATTTCATATTTGTCTAGTGATCACGCACCAACCGCATGATGAGATCAAGATCAACCGCCTGCGCTCAATCTCTAAATTTGTAAGAGCATATTCCTTTCTTCTTGAGATTAAGAGATAGAAGCTTGCACCAAGTCTCCAGACCATATAGACTAATCATTCTCGATCAGGAGACTAGAGATAAAGGTAAAGGCTAAAAAGCACATGACTTAAAACATCTTAAGTTACTTCGACAAAAGTAAATTCAAATTAGAACAAGGTCATGAAGGTCTAGGGTTTTTGCATGGTAAGGACATAAATGACCTAGGTTTTAAGGTTTTCAACCATTTTTGAATCAAAATGCTTGGGAATCAGACACTTGCAGAAAAATTTGATGGTATACTGGAATAGACCTTGACATTTAAGGCATAAATCGACACTGGGAACCAAAATATTTTAGCAAGACTCAAAAAACTAGAAATATACCCAACACAACCCAAAAAAACACAAACAAGAATGCAATCAATAAGGAAAAATTGTGGATTAAGAAAAATAATAGCACCAATGATAGTGTCATTGATGTTAAAATAGTCAATTATGCTCAATCCAAGGTTTAACTACAAGGAGCACCCACAACGAATCAAAAACCCATGGTGCACACTCAGCAGACAAATACTAAGATTCAAACATCCACAAATCAAGAAATAGTTGTGTCCCATAACCAACCCAACACACAACACCCATAAAGGTTTCCTTTTCCTAAATGTAACTACACACCATTAGGAGAGTCGATAGAATCAACACTAAAAAAGTTGATTCAAACCAATAATATTACTCTACCAGAAATCAGAGAGTATGAACATGGTGTTGTGAAACCCAAGTGGTGGAACGATAATAACTTTTATGAGTATAATCGGGTAAAATGACATAAGACATCAACTGCTACCATTTGAAAAATGTCATACAAGACCTAATCGACCAAGGGATAATTGATGTCACAAATAACTAGTCCAAGGGTACAACCGATCACACTATCTTCAATAATATGTTTCAAAATCATAATAAATTCAAAGTGTTTGCATCTAGTTAATATTCTAAGAAAGTGAAATATACCTATGCCAACTATGATAGCACCATAAATTGCATAAATCCTTCAGACAACCAAGTTGCTACGATTACTATCAGAGATACCAATGCCAAATGTGCTATCACAACACAATGTTCTGAGATTGATTTGAAAGGAATTCCTTCCACCTCAGATACCTTATCTAATCCCACATCAAATTCTAATCCATGATCCAGTTTGGTGGATCAGATAAAGCGTACACCTGCCCAAATCTCCATGTTTAAACTTTTGCACATATCCCCCCAACATAAGAAAGCTCTGGACCAAGCCCTTAAAAATGCATTAGTCCCATGGGACATAACTCCAAGAATTTCCAGACCATGGACAATTACATCACTGCCAACAAGAAATCTACATTTAAAAACCACGATGTGCCACCACACAAGGCTCTGTACAATGATCCCTTACATCTTCTTATCCAATTACATAAACACACGATCTGAAGAGTCCTCATTGTTGGCAGGGATGGGTTAAATATCTACACTCTTAAAGTGATAAAAACCTTGGGCTATTTAGAATCTAGCATTGATTTCACTAGGAGGATAAATATTAGGGCATATGACAAGGATGAAAGATCATCAAAAGGTATCCTCATTCTACCGGTCAGGATAGCGCCAGTTATAAAGAACACTCCATTTCAAATCCTAGACCTTGAATTGGGATATAACTTGTTGCTCGAAAGACCATGGATACATGAAATGCAAGTTGTCCCTTCAATGTATCACCTATGCATAAAATTTCCATACCAAGGTGCAGAGATAATCATTGAGGGAGATCCCAACCCCTTCTAATACTACAACACCTTAAGAGGCAATATAGATAATTAGGTTTCTACAAATCAGGAAGCAAGCATTCCTTCCGCCTCTAATTCTATTCCTAAAGACATACCAAGAAAGGTGGGTAAGTTATCAATCAAAGACAAAGGGTGTGGTGAATACAACTATGAGGAAGCCTTTACCATCACCAATATGCCTCAAAATCCTAGGTCATATAGAATGCCTCGACCAGTGGAAACAAATGAAACTCTAGAACCAGTGTTATTCAAGTGTCCACCAACCACATTTGTCAAATGGGGAGACATAGCTGAAGAAAACCCCTTTGATCTAGACATCAACACTTGGTTTTATAAATATTCTCAAGAGGAACCTCAAGCACAGATACCTTTGCTACGATATAGAGCTAGCTATACTATGCTGCAAAAATATGGATATGATGATTAAACATCCCCATAATAGGTAATAATAATAATCATGCCAAAGCTTCTCCTAGTAATAGTGTATTCAAACTAAGGATTACTTTCCCTATCATGAAGTGCATTTTAATTGTCAACCCAGGGATGTATACTTGAAATGGGATAGCATAATTTGTGCACTAAGTCACTCAAAGAGTCATATCACTTCTGCTACAGGAAGGAAAAATACATGAAATAGACCTACGTTATTGCTATACAAAAGTAAACACACACAAATACTTAATGAAATTAATGCTAAAAACTATAAGCTCAACTCAAACCTATTCTATCAACCCAAATAATTCACTATAATTATCCTTGAAAGTGATGCAGGAACATACATGAGTTACAATGTTGCAGAAGGAAACAATAAACTTTACTTAAAATGTTGAAAGAAACTCTAACCTAGTCTAATCTAATCCACCTCCCAAGTGGCCCCCCTTGGTTGGCTTCTATGAACTACTAACATAGAATATAACTAAAAATCACTCCTTCATTATATTTCCAGAAACTGATTACATCGTAATGAAAACAATGCACGAAACTAGAAAGAGTAACTTTACTGTGCAAATGCAACAATAGTATATTATCCAACTAACTACAAACTAAAAATTTAATCCCTTTATATAGAGGATTGGTGTTTATTCAAAGCATACAGATAAGGTCTAACTATTTCAAGCCATAGAGAAAGGAGAATGTAACAGCCCACAACAGAATGTCATAAAGACTGGATAACCGATTCAACAAAGTATTGACTGCTGAGAAAATATAGCAGAATTATGTTCCTATATCCCCTAAGATGATGGTTCCTCCAATGTAGTAGGCATGTCTCATAGTGTCATACTGGTTCTCCCCATTGCAGTTGATACTTCTTCATTTACTCTTCAATGTTGTCGATCCACTCTCAAGTCGCTCCTCTTTTCTGGCAGGTTAGTAGCACATGCAGATATATATTCAAGTCAACTATTCAAATCAATCCAAATATTAGAACAAAAATTCAAATAGTTATATGAAATACTGGGATAGATATATAATTTTTGGCAAAATACATCACTACTAACTACTCATAGGATTTTGTGGTTCTGAATGTACTTATAACATGATCAAAAGTTCAAATACTTAAAGGTTCATAAATGTCCTGGTAATGTCTAAAAATAGAGTATAAAAATCAACATAAAATAGAGACAAATTATTTTCCCATCATCTTCCCCCTACAAGTATAATGCTTGTCATCAAGAATTACACTTCTTTGCAATTCCCCTGAATTCTCCAACCTTTTTCTTCCCTCTCCTCCTGCTCTTAAAGGTGTAGTAGAACCCTCTGGTTTTCTCCCATAATTCCATCCGGTAATCTTCCTGCATCTGGTCCAACTTCGTAGCATTGATGTCATATAGGGGTCATTGAAGCATTGGTGGCTGAATTTTTAGGGGACACCAAATCTCACGCTTGATTTGTCTTCCTAACTATATATATATTTTGGTGCCCGATGAATTTCTGCTCAAAGATTAATAGGAGTGTGTGGTTCTACTTTCTTGAATACTTCTGGAGACCTATTCCATCTATTTTTGGCACCAGCTAGGGCTCTTTGAAAGGTAAACTAGGACATCCCTTGATACTCTATATAAACCTCTTCCCTGACAATGAAAATTTTCTTCTTCGTTTATTCTTTTATGCTCCCATAGGTGAGACTGAACCAATCCCTTAGTAGCACATCGGGCTTACTACTTTCAGCCCTCAAGGGTAGTGGTTCTAACTTTTCCTGGTCCCTGTAATTATCTAATTGGATTCATTGTGAATCCATGACATTAAGGCCCTTAGATGTATATCTCCAATATAAAGCAAGGGATTCCACTCAGTCTCCTCTGGAATAATGAAGTTGTGTAGATGTAATTCACAAAGTAGGTTCTGCTGCCAGGAAGGAAGGGTTTGGTAAAGACCAAAGAATTCCTGAGTTGTTTTTAGAATCTATATCCTTCAAAGTCATCATCAGTTGAAATAAGAGGAATTGTTCTTTTAAAAAAATAAATATACCCTGGGAGGAGGCCTTCAACTTATAATTTGATCATCAAATTTCAAGGCATGATCCATTTTATATTTCCGCCTCTTCAATTGCTCCTTCAGGTCTTCTATTTCCTCTTTTTGGTCATTGATCACTCTTTGTATTTTCTTTCTTCCTTCCTTCCACAGAGTTGTACAAAAAACTAATTTTCCAGACCGAAAAGAAGAGATTGCAAAGTAGGTGGGCCACACTCTTCTAACTGATTTTTTTGTCTCCTTTGTTCTCTATATGTCTGCTCCAAATAGCTAGTGAACCAAGTTCTCTAATAAGGCACTAGGGCATTCTAAGAGCGTGTGTGGGTTGATTGTTAAGGCATTTTAAGCTCTTCCTTAGTTCCTTCTTAAACACTCTAATGCCTCTCCCTAGGGCCATTCAACCTTGTGGTAGGCTCATCATCACATTTCTCATTTAGATTTTGAGAAAGATCTAGGATTTTAGGTCAAATTGGAGAATTGTCTAGAATATAATCTACATGGGGTTCTATAGCAGATTTATTTGAAGGAACAAATTGAGTGTTTGGGGATACTTGAAGAATTTTTCCTCTCACTTGAGGACTCCTCTACACAGGAGTCTCTACAACCACCACAACCTTCTTTTTACTAGTTTTCTTCGATCTCTCTGTTGCAGGAGCTGATTTCTTTTTCTTTCCTTTTGAAACTGTGGGTTTTTGTGGTTCATTTGCAGGAAGTGAAGTTCCTTCATGAACTTTTTTTTTTCCTCTCTTCTAAGAAGAGGTAGGAACATTTCTCTCAGGAGCATTGAAGGTTTATTTTATTCAATTTTTTTGAGTTCCTTCTTGGGTGGCTATTTTCTTAGCTGGCTCTGAGGGTGTGGCACTATCATCAATGAGTTGCTCAACATGCTCATCCTATAATTGCAAGGTTTTAAACTGGAAAAATTTTGACCATGCCAAGGGAGAAAATTTCCTAAGGTTTTTTTCAACTAATAGTTTAATTAGGGCATGGTGAGAGATAAAAAATGTATTCCCCTGATGAGTCTCCTCAACACTAATGCTTAGCATGTTATACAAAAAATTGGGAACATTTATTGGAAGACTATGCCTTACATAGCTAAGTAATTTGAAATGATGTGCATGTAAATGAGAAAATCTTCCCTCACAGGTCAGGTACCTTGTAATGTGTGTTTCCAGCTTGTTGAATGATGGAGGAAGTGACATGGATTTGCATCCTTGCTTTTTTATCTCCAATGGAGGGTCTGTAGGAAGAGTAAACTGGGCTCGAGCTGACCTAGCATCATGCTCATTGGGACAATGATCCCCAATTACTGACAATCTAGTTAATTTTGCTATGCATTCCTCTATTGTGATGACCATTAAACCCCATATGGTTTCCTTTCACTCCTCAAATGTACTCATAAATTTTTCTGCTACCTCCTCATCAAATTCTGTCAGTTGCAGGAAATACCCCAGCCATCCACATGCATTGAATCTATGAATTGCTTCAACATCCATGAGTAGATCGTCATGAACCACAAGCTCATGGAACATCAACTCCCCTCCCATTTGTTCCAAATGCTTCCTTCAAATTTCTATTGTAATTTTTCAATTTTCCAATTTCCTATGCTCTGCAATTTCCAAATTTCTTATTCCCTTTTGAATCACCCTAAATTCAAGCTTTGAAATTACACTTCTTGAAACTACAGATTTTTTCCTTGCAATATTTTTGTTGTATTTTAACATAAGCAATAATGACACTTTCACAGAAGGAATTATAACCTTAAGTGCTAGTTTAAGTGCAATTTTTCACATAGCTTAATTATGTCCTTTCACGGTCACGTCAAGTTAGAAAATCTGGGATTATTCAAGAATTATGGTACAACACTTATGTGACAAATTTAAAGGGCTTAATGAAACAAGGCACAAGTATAGATTTGAGTTGACAAGTAATCTTACGAGAAATGATAGGGACAACTAGAAATGACATGAAAACTTAATACACTTCCCTGTCCCCTAAAAAATTAAGACAAGTGTCCACACTTGTCACACTTGGCACGGGGTAAGAAACTGACGTAAAGCCTTAATTATAGATTTATCGTAGTAGTAGATATAATTACCAAAATCAATGTGCTAAAAGTGGAAAGAAAGTGAAAATTTGTACCTGTCATTCGGTTATCGCATGCACAAAAAAGGTGGTGAGAGAGAAACAAGTGTGGCGGATGCTTGCATCAGATGATTGGATCTTATTTGAAACATAGAAATATGGAGAGAGATGATGACATGGAGGATGGGTGGGTGGAAGGTAGAGAAGTGGAATGGGTTTGAAAGAAGAATATAGAAAATGAATGGATAATAGAACTTCATTTGAAAATGAAGTTTTTATTATGAGCATACATGAAGTTATGTTATGTTGAAGATGCAAAAAGAAGCTTTTCACCCTCTGCTGCAGGAAGTATTACCTATTGCGCTATTGGAATTGTATCTTTGAATTGCTACAAGAAGTCATATTTGGTTTGGGGTTGATGATAGAGATGAATTCAATGCCTACTGACCAATAGTTTGAAATGCATTGGATCAATAGTTGTAAAATGGACTACTCCATTGTTGAGGACATGGTTTATTTTATATGGGCCCAACCATCGTGCTTGTAGCTTTCTTAGTGTCTCTTGGAATCTGGTATCATATAGTAATTCCCAATCACCTATTTGAAATTTTTTTTCTTAATATGGGATTCATGTCATTTCTTCCTCTATTTTTGTACTATCTCTTTGCGCTCCATTGTAGATTTTCTCATTTCATCCAAGGAGTTGAGATGTAGTAGAGGGTCTCACAGTGCTACAAGAAGGTCAATGTTTAACTCCATAGTAGTACACAATGTTTTGTGCTCAAACTCAATTGGCAACATGGCTTCTTTCCCATAGAGTAATTCAAATGGAGTGAATCCTGTGGTTGTCTTCCATGTGGTTCTGTATTCCTAGACTACTTCTTAAATTTGGCTGCTCCAGTCACGGTGGTGTAGGTGAACTCTTTTTGTTAGAATTGCTTCAATTTCTTTGTTGGTAACTACTGCCTGACCATTGGCTTGAGGATGGTAGGGACTAGACTTCCTATGTTTGATATTGTATTCCTTCATGAGTTTTGTGATCAGGTTTGATGTGAATTGTGCTCCCTGATTGGTTACAATATCTCTTGGCACACCATAACAGGTGAAGATTTCTTCATACAGGAACTCTGCTACCTTATGATCATGTGCATTCTTCATGGCCTTCACTTCAACCCATTTGGTTATATAGTCGGTGCATACCAAAATGTAGGACTTTTTATTAGATGGAGGGTCTATAGGACCAATGAAATCCATGCCCCACTTATCAAATGGTGTTACAACCACTTGTGGATGTAAAGGTATTTCATCTAATTTTGTTGGATGACCCATCCTTTGACATTTATCACATTTTCTAGTATAATTGGCTGAATCTTTGTAAAGTATGGACCAGTAATAACCTGTTGTTAAGATTTTTAGAGTTGTCCTTTTAGATGAAAAGTGTCCTCCATAGGGCTCATCATGAAAAGAATGGAGGATATCATATGTTTCATCTTCACGTACATACCTTCTCATGACTTGGTCTGGACCAGTATAGAATAATGTATTGTCAATCCAAGAAAATTGAAAAATTTTATCAACAAGCATTCTTCTGTCCTAAGGAGAGAAATGTGTAGGCATCTTTTCAACTCCAAGGTAATTAGCTATATCAGCATACCTGTAATACCCACCTCTTATGTTGCTTTTCAGTTTGCGGATGCCAAACTCTTTTAGGCATTTTGGATGTATGTGTTGATTTTATCAGATGGTTTAGATGATATTATGTGTTACATTTCAGTATGTTATCAATCCATTGTTAGTATGTTATATCATTGGTGTATA
>MU223908.1:1889167-1929632 GCA_018584345.1 Thuja plicata | reverse complement strand
TCACCACCTCCTCCTCCAACCAAAAAGTCTAGAACAAGAAGCCAAATGGCTAAGGATACCAGTCCTTCACCTATGGTAAAAGGCAAGGTGTACAAGAGGAAACCTGCACCTACAAAGGTTAAACCACGACCCAGAACACCTAGTAAGAGGAGAAAGTATGTTCAAATAGATGAAGAATTACAAGATACAGCGATGGATGAACCCGACGTTGTCAGACTAGCAAAGGAAAAGGCAAAAGTTACATCACCATCTGAAGACATTGATGACATATGTAAGTCTATTTCTGAAGTTGCATCCATTAGACATCCAAAAATTAAGAAATGGTTACAATGGAATACAGTAGACCAAGATAAGATAGAAGATGCACTAATTGCAAAAATGTGCAAACACTATTATGTTCCTATGCAATACCATTCACAAGATGTTCCAAAAGAACTGTTAGATAAAATCTCTTCTAGATTCACTTATGCACTTAATGAAGAGAAAAGGATTAGACAAAGATTATTAGTTTCTTTTATGCCTGAATCCTCAAAAGAAGAAATCAAAAAGGTTATGGAGAAATACACAAGGAAATTCTCACCAAAACTGAGAGCTTACAAATGTCTTCAAGAAAAACTCATTGAGCTGGAAGAAGACACTCACAAAATATGGAATGATATACTAAATCTTGATGAAGAGAGTAGTCCTGAAAGGGAACCTATCAAAACAACAGCTCACTCAATAGCTGATTTGGACAATGAAGAAGTATAGATCACAGGTCAGAAACAAACAGATGTTATAGATGAAGAATGGCCAGCAGATGGTAAAGATGATCAAGTACTGGATAGCCCCATCCACATTAACTTGGAAGATGAAGAAGTTGCCAAAGAGGAACTCTCAATAAAAGGTAACTTAGATATAGATATGAATGATGAATCATGGTTAGACAACATTGTCAACACCATTACAGGAAAAGACCCTGCAGCTGATATGCAAAAAGATGAAGATATCACTGTTACAAGGGTTAGTACCGACGAATAGGACAAAGATATTGACACTGCAACTGTCAATACGCCTACAAATATGAATATATTGATAAATGCTATCGATATACAGTCTAGCCAGGACAAATCATCAAAGAAAGATGATGATATACCCAAGGATATGGGTACAGATGAAAATCAAGGTGCATCCAATACTCCAAAGGATACCGACACAAAAATGAAAGATGACACCGATGAGCAGAAAGATACATCAAAGGAACAATAGCAAGAGGAAGAGAAAACTACAAAGGACACCTCAAAGATGGTTGTAGAGAAAGATAAGAATGAGAGTGTAAAGAGAAATGAGGAACTAAGACAAAAGGAAGACTCATCTATTGAAACACCCAAGGAATGTGAGGAGCCATCTTGACAAAACCAGCTGGTGATTACAGAATAGGTACAAAAAGATACCTCAACCTCTATGCACTCACCAACAAAATCTACACAATCACAGGCCTTGCAAATGGTATTACATCAATCTGCCACTGCCAACCAGCCAAAGAAGAAGAAGAAGAAAATAATAAAGAAGGACATATTGTCTATAACACTTGATGAGGTTATTGAAGTTCCAAACTGGGACATAGCCACTTTGAACAGTGACAAACTTCAAGAATTTGGAGTGCTTTGTCAAAGAAAAGCCATCCAAAAGAAAAATATTAAAGAACACATAGAAAATATGGCACTTGAAAAGGCTAAGGAGATACTCCAACAACTGGTTCCTAAAGTGAAAATTGATGAAAATACTTCAGTTAAGGAACAGATTGCAGTTCTTACCGACGCTATCACAGAACAAGGCATAGAGGCCGACCAAGCAATGGAAGAGCAAGCAAAGAAGAAGTATTAATTCAAGTTAATTGATAAGATAAGAAAAGAAGTGACATTGAAAAAGGTCGAGCTCTCTGAACTTAGTGATGAACTGGAGCCAATGATTGCCGAGGCAATAACCTTAGTTTAGAAGATGTGCACACTTGACAAATTTGCAAAGGAGAACAGTGATAAACTTGCAGAAATTGATGCAAATGTCACTAAGAGTGCACAAAGCCTAACCTCACATGTAGATAGCATAAAGGCACATCATGACATAGTCATTGAGGCAAATAGGCTAAGGAAAGAAATATGGGATGCTAAGACCCAATTCAGAGGTGAGATCATAGAACTCCAAGCTCACATCTTACCAAATCTCACAATACTTCAGCAACATATTTCAGAAGCCAGAAATCTTATAGCAACCCCGGAGATGTCTATAGTAGACAGCATCTATGATATTCATGTAAGGATTTCACTAGAGCACATGGCTCTAGAAATGCTGAAAGAAAAATGGGAGAAGATGATGGAGGAAGTCAAATCCTCACATTCCCACCTTTTTGAAAAGTTGTAAGTACCTTTGTCTTTAGAATCAAAAAAGGAGGAAAGGCAATGTATATAGTATGTACAATACATATATCAGTTAAAAAAAATAGAAAAGACAAAAGGATATATACTTATACTTACACTTACCGGCATATACATAGGGGGAGTCATTCAAATGACTAAGGTAGAAGTATACACAAGTGTACATACTAATACACTTAGTATGTTGTACATATCATGTTTTTGATACTAATTTCAAAGGGGGAGATTGAAGACATTATTTTTCCATTAGTATACTCAGAGAAAACAAATAGCAAGCATTACCAGTAGATAGCAAGCATCACCGGTGGACCACAAACAATACCGGTGAAATGCAAGCATACCCAATAGGACAAAGAATTTTGAGAAAAATTATAAGTATAAATGTGACAAGCATCACCGGCGAATACAAGCATGACCAGTGAACACAAGCATTACCGGCGACACAGATTCCAGAATCAACCCAAAAAGAATAGTCAAGCATACCCAACGACATGTTCAGAGAAAGGAACATCAACGACCAAGAACACCGACAGTCAGAAAAGCCGCAAATTATGGATTTGATTTATACACGGCGGATAAGACAAAGTTATTCTATTTTGTAGAATTGTTTTTTGTTTTTTATGGTCATGCAAGCTTTATGTAAATGCTTTAAAGCATCCTAACGGATCTTAAGCATATCTAACTACATATCAAGATCAAGTTGTATATCTTGAATCTAGAGTTAACGTGTGAATGCATGAATCAAGAATTGAACCTAAGCTAGTATAAATAGATGTTCATACTCAATTTTGAGAACATGAATTCCTTGTAATTGATATCCATGAAGAGCATCTAAGGAGCAGAAGGTAGAATTCATGCAAAGAGTAGAAATAGAGTATATCAGTTATCAAGAACACAGAGGCTATCGACGAGCAGATAAAGGTAATACTCAATCATGGAAAAATGATTAATAGTATTTTTGGAGCTTTAGAGGATCTGTTATTAGCAATTGAAGATTGCATTTATCATCATATCAAAGACCTATGTAGTTGCATTCTAACAAATGCATCACATCTGAAATCCTTTTGTAAAAGGTGGACTTAACCATCCTTTGTAAATCTCTTAACAGAGTGCACACTTAACAGTGTTGTTAAAAGCTTCAAACAAAGTAGATCTTAACATGTCTCCACTATAATACTCCTAATAGGGTAGGTCATCAGAAGTGACCAAAATTGTAAGCCTTAACCGGCTCTTCTTATCTACAGATAGTGAAGTTTGTGGGTAACAATCCCCACCACAATTTTTACTTCCTTAACAAGAGTTTTCTGCGATATCATATATTGTGTCATGTGTTATCTAATTTCATGAATATTTCTATTATTGGTACATATCAAAAGAATGCATGATATGATTTCATATGCATAAAGAAAGATGAACAGATAGGTAAGTTTAATTACAAACTGATGACTAAGGGTTAATGGGCTAACCAAGAAATGTTTTAGAGGTACTGAATCACCCCTCCCCTCTCAGTACATCATCTCAATATAATTCCAACACCTACAAAATAAAAAGCCATCTTGCGACCCTGCCTGAGATGGCAGGTTTATTCATAAGATATTTGATTTCTACATGGTTAGTATGAACAAAAATTTGATAGCCTATTACATAATGACATAATTTATTCAAAGCATAAACTACTGTCAATAATTATTTTTAGTAATAGTATAATTTAATTCTATCCCATGTAAACTTTTACTGATATAGTAAATAGCATTTTCAAGGTTATTAGACTTTTGTCCTAAGACACCACCTATGCATAGTTAGAAGCATTTGTATGTATGTGGAATGGTAAAGACCAATCAGGCCCTCTAAGTACTGGTGCAGTTGTCAAAAGGGACTTGAGTTGCAGGAAGGATTCCTCACGGGCTGATGTCCGTGCAAACTTGACCTCTTTTGTAAGAAAGGTGTATAGTGGAATAGCTATCTGACTGAAATTTTGGATGAAGCACCTATAATATCCAACATGTCCTAAAAATGATCTAACATCTTTTTTCTTAGTAGGTGTAGGCAATGTAAGAATTACCTCAATTTTTGTAGGGTTTACTTGGATGCCATCTTCTAAGATGAACTGTCCTAGCACCACTCCTTCTTGCATCAGCATGAAACATTTATCATTTTTGAGGCACAAGTTTTGTTCTTTACATCTGATCGTCAATTTTTCCAAGTTCATCAAATCTTCCTCAAAAGTAACACCAAATGTGGTGAAATCGGCAATGTATAGTTCCAAGAAATCATGTGATATATCAGCAAAAATACTGATTACAACCCTTTGGAAAGTGGGTGGTCCATTGCATAAGCCAAAAGGTAACACAAAATATGCACATGTTCCCCAAGGACATGTAAATGTTTTCTTCTCCTGATCCTCTGGAGAAATACTAATCTGATTATAATCATTGTATCACTCAAGAAAAGAGAAGTACTTCTTACCAGCTAAGGTGTCTAGAAATTGATCAATAAAAGGCAAGGGAAAATGGTATTTATTTTTTGCATTATTCAATTCCCTATAATCTACACATATTCTCCATTTCCCCCCTTTTTAGGTATGATTACCAAAGGTGATACCCATTTACTGTCAGAGATTGGATAAATAAAACTACCATCCAACAACTTTTATAGCTCAGTTTTTACAATTTCTCATAAGGTTGGGTTAGTTATTATCTAAGGTTGGTGGAGTTGTAGACTGCCTTCATTGATGTATATTCTGTGTGTGCAGAGCTTTGGGTTCAATCCTTTCATGTCTCCATAGTCCCAAGCGCTTTTTCATGCTTACAAAGGAGTTGAGTTAACAATGCCAATTGTTGTGGTGGCAATTTACTGTTAACATAAAGATTGTGACTAGGAGAGAGTTACACATTAGTTTTCAGCTCTAGCATTAATACCTCAGGTATTGGGCTTGTAGATACCTCACATGGTAGTAATTGATGGATAATATTAGGTTCTATTGGAAGAACACAGTTCTCATAGGTAGACAACTGTAGAACAAAGCTTTCAGAAATATCTTTTTCCATGACATAATCATTGGTAAGGATACTTTGAATCACATCATCATCTTCTTTCAATTTCAAGAATGATTTTCTATGTAACACCATTAGTTAAGCAATAGAGTTTAGCTCTTCTTCCTCATCTCCCAAATTTGGCCAAATATGAGTACTCAAATCTGGTTTGGGCTGGGTAGGAGGATATAATGATAGATTCTTGATTGCTTGGCCATTTGAAATTGTCATGTTACTTGATCTACAACTAATATTAGCATCAGTATTGGCTAACCAAGGTCTTCCAAGGATAAGTGGATAACTAGCAAAATTGACCTTAGGTGATAATATCAGGAAGTCAGTAGGATATTCCCAAGAATACAATGTGACTACTATATCTTCTATGATGCCATTTGGGGTGACAATGGAACTGTCTGCAAGTTGTAAGACTATTGGAGTGGTTCTCAATCCCTCTATACTCAACCTATGCATGGTATCCTTAGTCATAACATTTATGGTTGCTCCCAAATCTACTAGAGAATTCTTCACAAACTCGCCATTAATTATAAGATCAACAACCGGGCTTCCATGGTTAGAGTACTTTGGAATGATTATCTTTCCCAACATAATATCTAAAAGTTGACCTACCTTTTTCTTACATCCAAGATTTTTGAGGCATGCTTCTTTAATGGATTTTCCATAAAGAGGAACATTTTTGCTAGCTTGAAACCACAGAATTTGGATATGCATGTTTTTCAACTGGTCAAGGATATCAAATGGTGTTTCTTCCTATGATATAGGTTTTTCCATGCTAAGCCTTTGTGGAAAGGGAGGATTAACTAAGGTGTGAACATCAGTTTGACTTGGTATATCAGTTGGTTGGAAAGTATTTGAGAAAGTAGCTTATGGAAGTGGTGTTGATGCTGTGGGAATGTCTGGAACTTCCTATATAATAGGAGGTTCAGTTGTAGGAAAAGTAGTACTAGATCTCAAGTGAATATCAGATATGTCTAGTGCATAGGTAGGGTAATATTGGGTATTAGTAGCATACATGGGTTGTTGTTATTTCTGGTTGTTAGGACTGGGTTGTGGCTGAGCAAGTAATTGGGTTGGCTTTGGAGTAGGACTTGTGGCTATAGGAGGTGGCATTATTGCAAGTTGAAACACTAGAGGTGGTAAGGGTGGATAACCAAGACTTTGATTATGCCATTGGTGAGGTCCTCTCCATTGGTTATATGGTTGTCAATTCCCTTATGGTGACTACCATTGATTTTGGGGTTGTAGCCATTGATTTTGAGGTTGTGGCCACTAGTTTTTCTGTTGATTAGGCCACTAGGTTTGCTGATTATTAGGCCAAGAATTGTTCCAAGCAAGTTGGGAGTACTGAGAAGGGTTTGGATAATTTTGGTTCTACTGTTGATTATTATAATGATTAGAAAATTGCAAAGGGTCCTAAGGCATACCTTGTCTTGAAGCTCATGGCTGACGTTGAGAAATAAAGAAAACTTTCTCGTCGTCTCCTTATATTTTCATGTACTCATTAGGAAGGTGTTGGTTCTCCAAATTTACTACTAGCTTGCACCCCAGTATTTCTTTTGCTTGCGGTAGTGAGTATAGTACTCAGCTAGCTATGCTTCGACATCTACATGCTTCTTCTTAGCAGTCATTATATCTAGGTGTGTTGCAACGTCATTGATGATATCTTACTTGAAATATGACAATAGGTTTGAGATTTACAGCTTAGAAATGCATGATCTATTCCCCTTAGCAAGTGTAGATCGAAATGGGACAGCACAATTTGTGCACTTAGTCTCTCAAAGAGTCATATCACTTCTGCTACAGGAAGGAAAAACACATTAAAGATACCTACGCTATTGTTGTAGGAAATTAAACACACACAACTACTTAATGAAATTAATGTTGAAAATTGTTAGCTCAACTTAAAATTATTCTATCAACCCAGAGCATTCACTATAATTATCCTTGCAAGTGTTGCAGGAACATACATGAGTTACAATGTTGCACGAGGAAACAATCAACTCTAATTAAAATGTTGTGAATGTTGAAAGCAACTCTAACCTATTCTAATCTAATCCACCTCCAAAGTGGGCCCCCTTGGTTGGATTATGTTAACTACTAACAGAAAATATAACTCAAAATTACTCCTTCATTATATTTCCAGAAAGTGATTACATCCTAATGAAAACAATGCACAAAACTAGAAAGAGTAACTTTGTTGTGCAAATGCAACAATAGTATATTATCCAACTAACTACAAACTAAAAATAAAATCCCTTTATACAAAGGGGTGATGTTTATTCAAAGCATAAAAATAAGGTCTGACTAGTTCACACCATAGAGAAAGGAGAATGTAACAGCCCACGACAGAATTTCATAAAGACTGGATAACCGATTCAAAAAAGTATTGACCGCTGAGAAAATATAGCAGAGTTGTGTTCCTATATTACTTGAGACGATGCTTCCTCCAATGTAGAAGGAATGTGTCAAGGTGTCATAATGGTTCTCCACATCATAGTTGAGACTTCTTCATTTCTTCTTCAATGTTATCGATCCACTCTTAAGCCACTCCTCTTTTCTAGTAGGTTAGTAGCACATACAGATATATATTCAAGTCAACTATTCAACTCAATCCAAATATTATAACACACATTCAAATAGTTATATAAAATATTGCAATAGATATATAATGTTTGGAAAAGTATGTCACTACTAACTACCCATAGTATTTGTTGATCCTGACTATACTTATAGCATGATCAAGTTGTTCAAATACTTAAAGGTTCACAAATGTCTTGGTAATCTCTAAAAACATAGTGTAAAAATCAACATAAAACATAGACAAATTATTATCCCATCAATGATAAGACTGGTCCGGGGGCAAGACAACAAGGATTAATGAAACTATCTTTACTGCCAACCCAAAGAAACAAAAGAGGGCTAGGCTATGGTCAAAATAGAACTAGTACAACCATTCAAGATATACTAGTAGACTGATAAAAGATTAAAGAATTAAATTAGGGGAAAAATCTAAAACATGCCCTAATCAAAAATATACTCTAACAATTATTTCCATCGAAAGTGGAACCCTCTAATTCCCAATTAAACCTTAATCAGACTATCCAGGATGATGCAGAAAGTGATACATCTAACAATAATTATAGCATGACCTATTCCCATGAGTATGAGTGGGTATCCCTCCATAACTATGAGTCACCCATCCTTGGCTATTCCCCTTGATCTGTTAGTACCGTACACCTTGATGAAATGTTTGACCAAATGAGCATAGAAGATCAAACCTATATTGATAAACATGTCGATGCCAATTCCTTAGGTGGTGCATCCACATTCCATTCCGATTTTGTTCAAAATATCACCATAGTTCCGTTCACCCAGATAGAGTCATCCTCCCACACAAACCTTTGTCTAGTCTACCCTAAGCTAATAGAATGGGACCAACAAGGAAAACTTGACATATATATTTTTGAGAATGATTAAGCCATTGCATACTTCATGGTGATTCAAGAAGGAATACAATCAGGAGACCACAAAGCATGATTCTCCTTTAACGTGGACAGATTGACATACTTTGGGGAGGAGGCTCCTCTTTCCAATCATAAAAGAAAATTTAAAACCAAAAAAAAAGTTAGTAAGAGAAAATTGAAAGGTGTTTTTTGACAATAAAAAAGAAAAGATAAAGGATGTATCTTCTACTGAAAACCTCTCTGAGGCATCGGATTATGGAAAGCTAGAAATCCTCCCCTTAACAAAAGAAAATTCATTGTTACTAGAAGAAGAAACAAAGGAAGTCAATCTAGGGTATGAAAAGAACCCTAAAAATATCTATTTAGCTAAATCACTTACACCTGAGGAAAGAGAAAGCTAATTAGTTTCTTCAAAGAAAGACAAATCAACTTTGCATGGTCTTATGTAGACATGCCAGGTTTGGATCTGGAGAGAGTACTACATCATCTGCCACTATTTCCAAATGCAAAACCACTTAAAATAAGATTAAGAAAGCCGCATCTGCATATTGCTTTACTTGTCAAAGCTGTATTCAAGAAATTCTTAGATGCATGCTTCAGAAGACCCATTCCATATGCAGATTGGATATCAAATCTAGTGCTAGTTACAAAACATAATGTTCAGATCCGTATATGCACAAATTTTAGAGACTTGAACAAGGCTTGTCCCAAGGATGATTTTCCTCTACCAAATACTGATATGATAGTTGACTTGACAGCAGGACATCAAATTTTGTCACGCATGGATAGTTTCTCTGGATATAAACAAATCAAGATTTCCTGAGAGGATCAACATAAGACAGCATTCACATGTGCATGGGGAACTTAATGCTGGAGTGTGCTGCCATTTGGCCTCAAGAATGCTTGCAACTTATCAATGAGCAATGACAAAAATATTTCATGATCTAATTCATAAAATAATGGAAGATTATGTTGATGACACACTAGCCAAGTCAACACTCACAGAAACTAACCTACAAGTTTTGGGTCTGATATTTGATCAAATGCAAGAATAAAAGGTACAACTAAATCCAAAGAAGTGTGCATTCGGATTTACTACAGGAAAGCTCCTTAGATTCATTGTATCAGAAAAAGGAATTGAGGTAGACCCACAAAAGGTTAAGGCCATCCTTGACATGCCACCACCTACAAATATGAGGAAACTATAGGGTCTACAAGGAAGATTATAATCTATCAGGTGATTCATCACCCAACTGGTAGACAAGTGTCACCCATTCCAACACCTATTTCATAAAGATTTAATCTTTGTATCGACAAAATAATGTGAATAAGCCTTTCAAACCTTCAAACATTGTCTTTTGAAGTCCCCTATTGGTGCCACCAATTCTAGGTAGGACAATCCTCTTATATATATATATATATATATATATATATATATATATCACCAACAGAGTCAACACTAGGTGCTCTTTTGGCACAACATGATGACCAGGGAAAGGAAAGAGCCATTGACTACCTCAGTAGAACATTGGTGGGCTACGAGCTAAATTATTTAGCACTTAAAAAGTCATGTATTGCTATTGTCTTTGCTTCTCAAATTTTAAGGGATTACATGTTGATTCATCAAACAAAGCTCATAGCACAAATAGATCCATTGAAATACTTGTTGAGTAAAGAAGCACTAACCGGACAACTCACCAAATGGGTCATGATCTTAAGCGAGTTTGACATAGAATACATGGGTTGAAAGGTTGTCAAATGGCAGGTAATTACAGATCAACTAGAAGATACACCAATATAAGATTATCAACCTAGAGTGTTGAACTTTCCATATGAATTTATCCTTACAATATAATCTTCAATAGAAGTATGGCAGCTATTCTTTGATTGGTCATATGTGAACCATGGTGCAGGAGCAGGAATAGTATTCATTACTCTGCATAATGATGCAATTCCCAAGTCTTTCCAACTCAACTTTACATGTACAAACAACATAGCTGAGTATGAAGCTTTGGTCATTAGATTGAAAACAACTATACAATGAAGGATAAAGAACCTGAGAGTATATGGTGATTCCAAGTTGGTTATTAGTTAAGTCACCAACAATTATATGACTAAAGAAAAAAGAATGATCCCATATAGAGAGATAATGGACAAAATGCGAGCTTCATTTCATTAATTTATATTTGAATAGGTTTCAAGGGTTTGGAGCAAAGCAGTGGATGTGATGGCTACTATAGCATCCTTGATCGACATGTCAGATAACAAACCTAGATTCTAATTTTTGGTAGAACAATTGATGATACTGACATATAAGGCTCCAATAAATGAGTCAGTGTGTGTCCTTTTTGGTCTTGAGTCCCTCTAGTACCATGACATATATAATTACCTATAAGACAATACCCTACCACCCAATGTGTCTAGAAACCAAAAGAAGTTCCTTATGCGAAAAGCATCTAGGTACGCCCTTCTCTCTATTAATTTGTATAGAAGAAGTCTAGATGGAATGCTATTACAATGTATCACTTCCGAAAAATCCCAGAGAGCCTTATATGAGGTACATGAGGGAATTTGTGGGGCCCATGTAGGTGGCAATAGTTTAGCAAAGAATATCATTAGAATGAGATACTATTGGCCGACAGTAGAGACAAATGCAAACAAATATGTGCAAGGTGTCGATAATGTCAGATACATGGACTCAAGACCTTCACCCCATCACTTCACCATGGCCTTTTTAAAAATGGAGATTTGACTTAGTGGGAAAGATTACACCAATATCTTCTAATTTTCACAAGTACATAATTGCAGTGATAGTTTACTTTAACAAATGGGTGGAAGCAATTCCTCTCACGTACATCATTGGAAAATAGATATCCATGTTTATATTTAATCACATCATTTGTTGGTATGGGATCTCTCAAACCATACTCACCATTCATTGTACACCTTTTTAAAACTAAGATATTGATGATCTCTATGAGAAGTTCTAGATAAAACAAGGTTTCTCTTCATTCTACTATCCCTAAGGGAATGGACAAGATGAAGCCACTAACAAAAACATCCTGAAGATCTTGAAGAAAATGGTCAATGAATCTAGGAAAGACTAGTATTTGTAGCTCAGTCCTGATTTATGGGCATACATAACAAGTGTGAGAGAACCTATAGAAGAAACTCCATTCTCCTTAGTATATGGATCAGAGGTGGTCCTACACCTTGAATTTGAAATCCCATCCCTCAGAATATCACTGTAGAACATCATATTAGATGAAGACTACAGAGTACCCAGACTCAATGAACTAGAACAATTAGATGAGAGAAGACAAAATGCATTGAATCCCTTACAAGGCTATCAAAATCGCCTTAGAAGAAACTATCACAAGAAATTCAGGCCATGAACCTTTGAGGTATGAGATCTCCTCCTCATGGAGAATAAGAAGAATAAGCAAAAACAATTAAACTAGGAAAGTTTGAGCCTAATTGGCTAGGACCCTATGGCATCATCACATCATAAAAAAAATAATATCCCTCCATCCCTCCCACCATCTCTCCCTCCCCCTCCCCCCCGGCCTCCATCCCTCCCACCATCCCTCCCTCCACCTCTCCCCCAGTCACCACCTCTCTGTCATGGTCTCCTCATCAAAACCCCAGTAACAGGCTGGGTAATAGCTATTAGGGAAACATGCTAGGACTCTAGCAACCAAGAATCAAATTGGGGAGTAGTGTCTGCACAAAAACAAGGTTCAACATCAGTATCACATGGATAATAAAGCATAAGAGACTAATCAAGAGAGCATATATATTAAAAGGACCATAAAGAAAATATTATGATAACAAGTACAAAAAGAGCATATAAGGTAATCTACATGTATCAATAGTGGTTGATCTCCACATCCACAAAATAGGTTGTAGACCTTAAAATGGTCCCTACAGCATGAAGAGAGACCACAGTGCCCCAAAGGGTAATATCTCTAGATCTATGAGAAAAGTAAGCATAGGAATCTGTCACATCTTGATGCTCGCCAAACTACTGCAACACCCTATCAGTGTTGTGCAAATAAATCATGTGAATATACTCTATAACACAACCAATTAGGAATATTCTTAGTTGTTAAAATGGAATTTTTTCATCCTCACCATCCAAAATAGGACAGGACCTATAGGGTCTCCAAATGAGGTAAGGCATCACGTGAAGCTACTGCCTCTAATACATAAGATAACCCATATGGGATTGCACCATGGCTCCATTATAAATAAAGACACAAGGTCTCCCCATAGGAAGATCATGAGCACCAATAGGTCTACATATAGCTATGCACTCCCATGCCCAAATTTGGAGCAAGGTCACACTGCATCTAAGTGACTTACCATCCTACTAAGCCACGTAGAATATATTATAATACGTGTTGGTTTATAAAACTTTATCCTTAGATCCAAATAACCTTATTAATCATCGCTAAAGACTCTAAAGACCTAAAATAAACAAAGCTAACACCCATTCCCCTATTACACTTTTTTGATCCTAAGGTCCTTAACAGGCCCTTAGGATTCATTACAATTTCATTACATTCATTATCTTCAAATTCCGTGATTGGCTCTAACACATGCCAATTGATTTGTTTAGACTCCTTCATGCTCCTCCATGTTCCCTTATCCTCATAAAATTCCTTGGCATGCCATGATGCTCCTGCATCAAAATTTCTAGAAATGAAGACATGGATCTTACTACCAATCACCAAACCCAACATCTGTGAGATCTTTGATATGCAATATTGTGCCAAATTTGATATAAGGATCAAAAAAGATATCCTAAAGTAAGAATATAAAAATGTATAGGGGATGTATAGGATAAAATGGTTGCCTATCCATAGTCCTAGAGTCAATGGTGATCTCAATAAGTTCATGAGCTCAGATATCCTTCCCTACAATGTTAATATTTTCTTCAAGTACTATAAGGTGACCTACTATGTAGAATGTCAAGTTATAGGGTATGAAGGGGATGATGACATGCCCATAGAAATAATTTTCCTAGCTTGTGATATTTAAGATGTAAAAAAAATATGCCATTTTATTACCCATAGTATGTTGCAGAGAAAATTCAAAAGGACTTAAGCGCCATCAAATTGAACAGTGTAGTTGTAAAATTGGAATGGCATTCTTTCTTGTTTCACATGATCTTGTTGCAGGGATATAAGAAGAAGGCATGGGTTGATGAGCTCCATATTAAACTAGTGTATGAGCATAGGAACCCAAGACTTGCCCAATTATGGACTAATATTTGGGATAGGGAATACCAAAAGGCTCGATACCGACATTTTGAGGAGTTTTTGTTCAGAAAATGTTTGAAATTATAGATTATGAGTTACCTAGGTTGTCTTCCATGATAACAAGGGTTTTAAGAACAAAGGGAAGAGAGGAAGACCTAAAGATGAAGATAGAACACAACTGAGTTGATTGATATTTAATTTAAAAGTACACTTACATAAAATTCTATGAGTTTGATGGAAAATCCCATGTTCTTCCCTTCCACATACCAGATAGGATTGCCATCTTGGAAATTATATGGAAAACATATAAAGCCACATTAATTTTTAGAGACAACCATAAGTTTTATTTTCTTCCTGCATATCTTCAATTTGGATATTTTTAAAACAACATTGTGTAAGGGTATGAGAAAGCTATTCAAATTTTTAGGTCATATGGATCATCAGTAGGGATTGAAGCTAGAAATTCTAACCCAGCGGGATACTATGACTTTGCAAAGAAATATGTCAAACTTGGGTCATATTTGTTGGATATTTATAAGATGTTGTTTAGATTGTGCATATATGTGTTGCCATTTATGTTTTGTCATTGATGTCAACTTATTCCTACTCTTCGAGATAATGTTCTTGGTTTATTTAGTGACATGATTTTTGTGGTACAACTACTATATTGAAGATATGATCTTGCGATCATACAATTTTGTTTTGGGATATCTATACTTGACTCTATTCAAGTAGCAGAGGTTTGCACATTGTTTTGATGGATTTATTAGAAATTGTTATTTTGGTTGTTCAGGAAGAGACAATGTTTCAATATTTGGATCGATGTGGATTGGTAATGAAATATTCTTGGTTGCTAACCTAGTGGTGAGTTCAAGACATGGATATGTGTCCTCAGATCGAGTGCTTCATGATGTGGATGCTAGAAAGCTAATTTTATTTATGAAAGTGGTTGCTATTTGGTGTTCCTGATGGATAGAACAAATAAGTGAATGAATTATATGATAGATATATTCGTGTTGATGTCTTGGTACTTCAAGTTTCTTGCTAATGTTTCTTGATCATGTCCTATTTATATTTATGGATCACATTAGATTATGTGATCAAATTTGGTGGATTTCATGTGGTGTGTTGATATTCTTATGATTTCTTGGTCGACTTGGTGATGTAATGTGTTGCGAAGGTTTGTGGCTTGATATACAGATCTGGAGTGTGTTCAAGATATTGTTATGGATCATTTCTATGTCTTAGCTGACATTCAATGGATCACATTGAGTATTGAGATGTAATGAATTAATATTTTGTAATTAGGTCCCTGGACAACCTAGTTAAGATAAATTAATGTAATGTGTACATATATGTAATCATTTATAATTATGAAAGTGAGCAAAGGTGAAAGATAGTATGGAATACCTCATAGAAGAGGTATGAGTGGAATCTATAATTAAGGCAGAGATTTATTGTACTTCATTGGAACTATTATGGAATATCAGAGATTTTGTTTGTCAGTTGGTGATATTGGATAGTATGTACTCTACGATTTGAGATCAGAAATTGTTGTAAGGCAGTGAGACTTCCTTGGGATTGAGATCCTTTTTGTAGTTGAGAAGTGATATCTAGGTGTGTTCTTGAATGCATATGCATTACCCTTTGTAATAATCCTGATAGGGTATAGTGTTTTTAAAAAAGTGCATTCATCTTGTGGGTTCCATCCCCACTATTTTTTTTCCCCTAACAAGGTTTCCACATCATAATATTGGTGGTATGTGTTGATTACTGAGTTATGATCTTGCTTTCATTGTTGATCTCTAAGTTTTTTTTTCTATTAGTGTCACACACTTTTAGTCATAATCAAGGCAGGTTGGTTAGTCATCACTGCAACTGAGCCATACCACTAAGGCAAAGAGAAAGCAGTAGTTACTGTTGAGCAAGACAGAGCTCACTAAGTACTCAATAGTTTTCGAGTAGAATGATTCCCGAGTTGCATAGAAGAGTTAGTGCTGAGAGACAACATATGGTTATGTTGAGAAAGACATTATTGACCGAGCACTAGTGTCTGCCTATGTAAATGTCTTTGGAATGACACAAATACCAAGGTAAACTATTTTGGCTGACTTCTATGGAGCATTTAATGACCATGTACTG
The DNA here is from genome assembly GCA_018584345.1 of Thuja plicata. Classification (NCBI taxonomy): domain Eukaryota; kingdom Viridiplantae; phylum Streptophyta; class Pinopsida; order Cupressales; family Cupressaceae; genus Thuja; species Thuja plicata. Next base: position 1,913,298 of record MU223908.1, on the reverse strand, counting down.
AGATTTAATCCATTAAGTGTGAGTTATTGTATGATCATGGATCCTTATGCAAGCCATGCAACCAATCAAAATTAGGGATGCCTAAGTGGAAAAAGGTGATGAATCTAGATCATTGAGATTGATCTGGATGTTTCATCACTAATCTATATATGGGATACTTCAAACCCTTATCTGTGTGTGTGAATGTATGTTTGGATGGAGAGATCAGGAGTATATCCATGTTTTGCATATCTAAAGCATTGACTAGAAAAAGTGATCAAGCATAGAAGTGAAGAGAAGAATAGAAAAAAAAAATTGAGAGATTAGTTAAGATTTGGAAAGAGGAGATTCGTTATCAGCATTTGTAGTGCATACCAAAGGATCAAGTACTGATACATTCTAACAAGTGAATCAAGGTAAATCTCTTAACAGAGTGGTCCTAACATGGCTTTGTAAATCTCTTAACAGTGTGATTACTTTGTTGTAAGTTTAAATCCTTTAACAACGTGGATTTAAGTTTGAAAGCTCTTATCAGGGCCAACCTCTCAAAGGGTAGATCATCAGAAGTGATCAAAACTTTGTAGCACTAACAAGAACACTTTATTACTATGGTAGTGAAGATTTGTGGGTGTCATTCCCACCCCAGTTTTACCTTCAAGGTTTTCTAGGTTACCAAATTTTTGTGTTATGTATTCATGATTAGATGTTAGATCTTCATAGCATTTCAGTTTATGTTTATGAATACATGGTTGATTCATTTTGTTAAGAATTGGTAGAATTTTTATAGATATAATTTACCCCCCTCTCAGTTAATTCTTTCCCCTATTAGACTTCCAACAATTGGTATCAGAGCTTTGTTCTCTTAGAAGAAGTCTAACCACTTGAGAGTTAAGATCTTGGAAATGGATGCTTATAAGTTAGGAAAGGTCATTGAGAATCAGAAGATTGATATTCAGCTAGCACTGCAACAACTTGATACAACAAGAGAGGAATTGAGGAAATCCTTAAAAGCTAGGAAATAAATGGCAACTCAACTGAATGATACTTCATATAAAGAAGAAAACATTGAAGGTCTATTTGACAATGCAGATTCAAAAGGAAGTAATACAACAATTGTATATCTATTGGAGAAGAACAACACACTGAAAGAACAAGTCAAAAGTCTAAAGATAGAACAAGAAACTCAATCAATGACACTATGTGAGGTAATTGATCATAAGTTGAAAGCTAAGGAAGAAAAGACAATGTCAGAACAAGACAAGAGACAAATGGCTACCATACTTGATGAAAAAACAAGTGATGTGCAGAAGCTCACAAATAGTCAATTGGGCATGGTCAACCAACTGTTATTTTAAAATCAAGAGATAAACAAAAAAGAAATTGAAATTACATATATGAGATCTGAGAATAATCAACTGAAAAATGAGTTGAGATCTGAAAGAGAACTCATTTAGATGATAAATAAACCAAATAAAACCTTGAGATACTTTTAGGAACTAATGAGATAACAAAGGAGGAATAGTGACACATCTGGACTTGGATGTACCAAGCACTAGTCTTCCACTGAAGAAGGAGAATCATCAAAGAGTAGAGAACTAAGAAATGCAAAGTCGAAGAACAACAAGCCTACATGTTATCATTTTGGGAAACCAGGTCACATAGCAAACATATGCCGAACAAAGAATGATAAATCCAATCCTAAACCCAAATGTAATAGAAATTGCTTTAATTGTAAGAAGCATAGATATTAGGCACATGAATGCAGGTCAAAGACTAACAATACACCTACTTCACCTAGATTCTAAGGACATTGTTACAATTGCCAAAAGTTTGGTCATAGAACTCAAGATTGTAGATCCAATGCAAAATCCAAATGGACATACAAGAAATAAGGGAATGCACCAAGGAAAGGTAACACATTCAATTGGGATTATAATAAAAGATATAATTGTCATTATTGCAGTGAATATGGTCATGTTGCAAATAATTGTATAAGTACACACTTTAGAGGTAAATCCAAGAGTTGGATGAATGGAATTATGGTCTGCTATAGTTGTCACAAGTTCAGTCATACCAAGAGAGATTGCAAGACCAGTGTCCTGATACCTACTATTGAGAAAATAAGGAATCAGATGAATCTGACATGGAGAAAGAAAGAAGAAGCAAGAAATAGTAAATCCAGTGAAGCCAAGATCACCCAATCCAATGGATCAGGTGATCACACTACTTCCAATTAAGTAAAAAGGTATGTAAGGAACTATTTTCTTAAAAGCTATATTTTACACCAGTTCCTAACATAATATGTATTAAAGTCCATATCTGCATAAGATAAGATGCATTTGGAAATATCTGAGACAAGAAACAAGCAAAAGAATTGTAATGAATATTTTATGTCGAGCATCTATATCAGCATATGCCAAGCTTCCATACCGACCGAGATGATATGTCGACTGAGTGTCAGTAGTGACCGAGTCACTATTTTGACTGAGTGATAGTGTGTGATAATTGAGCTATTTCATTTGAGGACCGAGGATAGCTGTTATCCACCTACCACTACACAAAGAATTTATTGAAGACCTAATCTGACCGTTTGAGGGTATATAATGAATCTAGGCGTTCATTCTTCATTTCGCACAACAATTAGAGTTTGTAGAGAATTCTAAAGGTGATTCAAGAATTATTTGAACAAATTTTGAAGATATTCCACCTATGTATCATTGGCAAGTGTTGATAAGGTTGAAGACTCATTGTTGTTGAGTTACCCAGAATATGTTTCGTGAACCTAATTTGAAGAAATGAAAGCCAGTTCATCCATTGGTGTGAAGAGAAAAAATGAGGAACTAAAGAATTTTCACTTGGTCAAGAGAAACACTTGTGCACCACCTAATTTCTGAGTCATTCCTAAAAGTGTGGTGAAGGGAGATCTTACGGGAACCCTATCATCAATCGTGCCTAAGGTAGTCATGATCCATGATGTGCAAGCATGTTATATGTGCAAAATTGGAGAAGTTGGAGACTTTGAGTTGAGGAAAGCCTACAATAAGCTATGTGAGAATGAGGCATCAAAATATGAACATCAACACATTGTCGACAAAGGGTTAGTCCATTCCCTAGACTTCCCGTGTGATGTTAAAGTAAAATAGATTAGGATAGTGTTAAGTAGAACACGTGATATGTGTCTATGGATGGATAATGGACCAATAAAGATAACTAAATACATCATCCACTAAGTTACTAGTTATCCTATATATTATGCAAGGGAAAAGGACCGTGCACTGTTAGAAAAAAGGAAGACATAGAAAATTTCACTCTTTCCGAGTGGAACAAGAGAGGAATGACAATTTCTATGATCACAGATCCTAAAATTGATTTCAGAGTCAGAGTCATTGCACACAATTTTTATCAATCTAGTAGATTGGATAGTGTCCCATATGCAGTGGTTGATGAGGTATGGAAGATAGTGAAAAAGGATCATACTTATGATCTTGTCGAGCTACAGGTGACTCAACTTTCTAAGAACCTATCAACAATTAGGAAGGCAAAGAAATCTATGTGTAAGTTTGGATCCTTACTATTTTGTATATTCTTCTATGTTCAGAAAAATTTTCCTACTATAGGAGATGTAGTATGAAGTCAGGACCAACCAATAACAGTATAGATAAATTAATTCATATAGCAGTTAGGAGATAATTTTGACACTGTCAAGGGTAATTATTTTGTGGAGTTCAAGAAAAAGATGAGATTAAGGAGCAGAATCATGGTATCACTAGTTGAGAAGCATTATGATGATGTTTTCTTTCTAGATGATACTGATAACACCTATGTACAGGTTGTAGTACCGAGGGTAGCATGGCTAAGGCCATTACCTTGTGAAGAAAACATAGATGAAACATCTACAAGAATCACAACTCTATTAGAAAAGTAAATTGATAGAAAGACTAAGAGATTTGGAAATTATGATGAGGCTAAATCAAAGATAACCACAAATTTGAAGGCTGCAACAATGGAAACAAAGAGAAAGAATATTGTAAAGAATATTAAGAAGATGTTAGGAGAAGAAGAAGAGGAAGATGCACTAGAACAGATCACATAAGGTCAAGGTGAGGACCAATCTAGTGATCCTGAAGAAAATGAGAAGAAGATGTGGAAGTGGACAAGAAGGGTAATAAATTGATGGTTGTTGAGCCAACCAAGAAGAGGAGTTCACAATAGAAATCTACTCCTCTTGCCACAAATTGACCAAGAACTAGGGCTTCTACAATTAATATATCAGCCAGGCCACAAAAGAAAACATTAGCAAAGAATCCTAAAGGGGTAAGCTCAGGGAAGAGAAAACAAGTTCAAACTGAATCCAAGACAAGCCACCCTTAGAGGAAGCCAAGGAGAAAATACATTATGGGAAAAGATGAAGAATATGAAGAACTGATAGAAACTGAGGACATTAGAAAATTAAAAGTTGCAACACACAAACATACTTCCAATTTTCATGAGATTTGTCACAACATCAGGAATTCAACATGTTTGTCAGGTTTCAATTTTTTAAAGTTTGAAAAGTTAAGTAAAATTGATTAAGCAAAGATTGAAGAAGCAATTATGGATATGTTAGTTTCATATAAGATGACACCATTGGAAATTGGGAACCTAGTCCCTAAAGAACTAGCAAACAAGATTGATGAGAGATGACAGCATGCCATTATGAAAGAAAGGCAGATCTTAGAAAGAGTGTTAGCTTAAATTATGCCTGACTTAACAAAGAAGCAACGAGAAAAATTCATGGACCAATATAGGAATAGATTCATTCCTAAATTGAGAGCTTATTCCATATTGAGGAATTATGTTGAAGGTGTTGTGCAGTAGAGCCAAAGGATATGGAATATTATCTTTGGACTGATAGTGGAGAAGAACAAAGATGAAGGCACATCAAGACAAGTTGAGCTTGACAACAAAGAAGATGTTGATGAGCCAAATAATGATGAGGATGAGATAAAAGAAAATATTGAAAATGAAGTGAATGATATTGTTGAGGATGAGAAAAAGGATAAGGTTGAGGATGAATAGTTTGAGGACTTGACAGTTGATGAGGTGACATAATGTTTGAACGCCGAGGAATAGAGTAAAGAAACACTCATAATTCAAGTTTAACCTACTGACGAAAAACTTGAAGTCAATGAAAAAGGAGATAAAAGGAAAGAAGATAAAGTAGACAAGTCTGCATTAGATATCTCCAAATCATAGGAAGGAGATTCCAAGGAGACCAAGACTCTTGAGATCGAGGAGAAACAAAAACCTAACAAGAAAGAATCTATTGAAGCATTGGTAAAGTTACCCAATGTCACTCCTCTAGTAATTACTAAAGTCAAGAGTGTTGATACATTAGAATAGAAGGTACTTAATACTCAAAAGGAGATAGTTCCAATCAGTGGTGATATGAGTACTTTGAAAGATGAACAGAGAATGAATAGCGGTTCACCAGAGACAATGAAGAAGAAATCACACAAGAAGAAAAAGGAAAAGAGCTTTGAAGTAACACTTGATGAAGTTAATGTTATTCCAAAATGGGATATTGATAACTTATCTTATGAACAGATGCTAATCTTGTAGAATCTATTGAATAGGAAGAGGAAACAAGAGGAATTGAAAATGGAACATCAACAAAAGTAGGTATTGCATAAAAGTAAAGATATCTTTGTTGATGCATTTGAGTTTCAAGACCTAAATGAGCAAGAACCTATTTTGGAACAATTGGTTCATATTGTTCAGAAGGTGAACGCTGATGATATAGATGCTAATGAGAAACTCCTGCAACAGTCAGAGAGAAAATTTGAGACAAAGGTACTTGAGAAAGTTGCAGCAAAGGTTACTGAGAAGAAGGTTGCACTTTTTGATCTGGTAAGAAACTTAGAAGTAATTGAAAATTTTCTCTCTTTGTACAAACAACTTTGTGATACATAATTATTTACAAAAGATAATCAACCACTTATAGAGAAGCTACAAGAAGATTTGAAGTCAACATGCTACTCACTGAGCATGGATGCAAGTTCCATCTCTTTTAATTTTAACAGGTTAACAAAATACCAAGGAAGACTAGTTGAGCTCATGGCTAATGATGGGAGAATAAGGGAAAAATTGATCTCTATTCAAACCATGTTGATACCTATTTTGGAGGTTATGCAAAAAGAGGTGAAAGTAGCAAAGGAACTAGCACAGAAAGATCCACCTTTGAACATTGTAGAAAGTTTGATTGATATAGTTTCCGAGATAGAAATCAAATTTTAGGTTTTGGAATCTGTAAGAAAAAGTTGGGATAATGCATTAGCAATGATACTATAGATTCATAAGTCATTTTTGAATAAATATGGTTTGACCCCAACTACCACAGTAGATAAAAGTGACAAGAATGACAAAAAAAGGAGGAAATGTCATGAGATACAATCAGAGGGGAAATAAAGGAGAAATAATTTGTAAGGTATAATATTTTTTATGTGTATGTACATATGTTGTAGTGAATTCTTCAAGAAAGACTGAGTCAGAATCCCAAGGGGATTTCTAAGTCTATTCAAGTACTATTTTTGTAAAGGACTGAAGAGTCATGACAAAATGTTTTTTCCAATAATGTCAAAGGGGGAGATTGTTGATCTCTAAGTTTTTTTGTCTATTAGTGTCACACACTTAGTCATAATCAAGGTAGGTTGGTCGGTCATCACTACGACCGAGTCATCCCACTAAGGTTGAGACTAAGTAGTAGTTACTTCCGAGTAAGATAGAGGTCACTGAGTACTCAATAGTTGCTAAGTAGAATGATTTCTAAGCTTCATAGAAGAGTTAGTACCAAGTGACAACATATGGTTATGCCGAGCGAGATAGTATTGACCAAGAAACAATGTTTTCCTATGTTGAGTAAGAAATTTTTTGTATATGTGTTTGGTATTGCACAATACCATTAAGGTAAACCATTTTGGCCGACTTCTATGGAGCATTTAATGATCATGCACTAATATTTAATGCATTACTTGCATGTTATGTTTACAATCATGGATCCCTGTGCAAGCCATGAAACAAATCAAAATTAGGGATGCCTAAGTGACAAAAGGTGATGAATCTAGATAGTTGATCTTGATCTGGATGTTTCATCATTGATCTATATGGGACACTTCAAATGCTAATTTGTGTGTGTGCAAATGTATGTTTGGATGTGTATGTGAAGAGAAGAGATCAGGATTATATGCATGTTTTTCATATCTGAAGAATTGACCAAGAAAATGACCGAGCAGAGAAGTGAAGAGAAGAACAAAGATAAATCAGATTGAGAGATCAATGAAGAGTTGGAAAGAGGAGATCCATTATCAACATTTATAGTGAAAATTAAAGGATCAGGTACTGATACATTCTAATAAGTGAATCAGGGTAAATCTCTTAACAGGGTGGTCCTAACAGGCCTTTGTAAATCTCTTAACAGAGTGCTTACTTTATTGTAAGTTTAAATCATTTAACAAGGTAGATTGTATAAGTCTAAAAGCTCTTAATAGGGCAGACCCCTCACATGGTAGATCATCAGAAGTGATCAAAACTTTGTATCCCTAAAAGGAACACTTTATTACTACAATAGTGAAGATTTGTGGGTGTCATCCCCACCCCAGTTTACCTTCAAGGGTTTCTGGGTTACCAAATTTTTGTGTTACGTGTTCATGATTAGATGTAAGATCTTCATAGCATTTAGTTTATGTTTATGAATAAATGGTTGAATCAGTTTGTTTAGAATTGGCAAATTTTTTATAGATCTGATTCACCCCACTCTCATTTACTGCTTTCCCATATTAGACTTCCAAAATTCATGTCAATCATTCAGATCTGAGATTAAAGTTTATAATTTGGTTAATTTTTTTTGATATTGTGACATAACTAATTCACCCCCTCTCAGTTGTGTTTTCTCCTTAAGGTCTAACAACTGGTATTAGAGCTAGTGTCCTCTTTGGGAAGCTTGAGAACTTGAGGAGATCTAGCATGTTGACGTTTAAGAAGGAGAGTCTAAGATCTGATGGAATAAGTTATACTATATGGAAGGACTGGATGATTACACCATTGAGATATCTTAGTGAAAAACATTAGACTATGACAAAGAAAGTGTAGACACCTAAAAATGATCTAATTCCTCTATTGGTTAAATTATATATTTAATTAGTTCATTAGTATTTTCATCTATTATTTAAATAATATTCCTATTTATTTAAATAAATCATTATCCTTTTCTTTCTAAATTTAAGTAAATTCTCATCTAAGCATATTTCCTCTATTTATTAAATAAGCACTTTTGTTTATTTTATAAATTCATTAATCATATTCTCTTCATTTTAGCCAATCATGTGCAATCAGATGGATCAACTCCTAAACCTTTCTCCACATGCCACTTTTCATTCATCTCTTCATTTGACCTCTCCCACTTAAAATTCAACAACTCTCTTCCACCTCTTAATCTTAGACATCCATCCCTTTTACCTCTTAATCTCCTTCAACTTTCTGCCACCTCTTAATCCTAGCCATTCATATTTTTTACCTCTTAATCTCCTTCATCCAAGCCTACCTTGTTAGATTTGATAAACACAAATCCTCCCAAGAACACCTGCATGCACATCTGTCACAAGTAGAAGCAAGACAAAGACAGAAGAAGAAAAACTATGGAGGCTAAAAGGCCAGAGACATGAAATCCATGTTGACAGAAAAAAAACTTCTATTATCAACAACTGAATACAATACAATCTCCTTAACGAAATGCAAAGAAGTGAATCCTTATAAAAGGAATCACAAAACCCTAAAAGGGAAACCCTAAAGAATTATAAGCTGCCTAAGTATAAATTAAGCATAGAGTAAATAGACTAATAATTAAATGATTTAATTATTAGCTATACTATGACTACTCTAACACCCCCCCTCAAGTGTAACTTAGGGAGAAGCAAAACAGCTAAAACTACTGCAGAAAGCAAGAAAGATGGGTCCTGGCAACAAGGCCTGATCAGGTACCCAAAACAAGAAAGAAAACTAGATGAAGGAAACTAAGCCTTCAATCTAGGAAAAGTCCCAGAGAGAGGAACAAGAATGAGCAAGAAGCATCTCTGAAGCATGGAACTGTAAACTCTGTCAGAAGAAACTGCTAGAACCCCCACTGAAGTGCATGACCAGGTAGAGAAGACAATGTCTGAAGAGCTGATCAATTGAACCAGGAAGCAATAGAACCAACAGGTGAACCCCCCCCATAATGCTGAACTGGGAGAGGTGACAGGTACACTAAAATGCAATGCCAGAAACATCTGCAGAAGAAGAACTAGGAACACCAACAGTGCAACAAAAGTACAAACACAGGATAAAGGGCGGTGTCACCGACACACAGCATGGGCTAATGTCATGGAAGGTACACTCACTTGACAAAGGTGGATGCGCCTAAAATGGCATAATCATCATAACTCCCCATGGCACTTTATAACAGAGTGCGAGTATAAAAACCATACAAGGTGCTCAAGATCCCAGATATACAGAAGTAGGCACTTTATCTCAGTGCATTTTTAGAAAAATAATGCAACAGAAGAAAAGCATACAAGCTCAGAAGTCAGAAAGAAGAGTGAGCCAGAAGTACAGTAGAAGAGATCCCAGGACCTATAAACCCAAGTAATCCACCAGAGTGCATAAACTGCCAAACTCAAAAGAGAGAAAACCTGGAGAAGAATCTAGAAAAAAGACCTTTGCAACTGAATAGATCACTGAACCAGCTTTCTGACAATATCTGGTTTTCCAAAAATAGAGTCCGGATGAGCCAGATATGACTCCCGGAAGGCAAAAACACATATCAGACTTCCACAGAAAAAAATGTTATCAAAATAGTAGACCCAAAAAACCAAATCACCATAGTCAGAAAGAGCTTGGAAAGAGCTTTTTGACGATATAACGAAGTCCAAAAAAGGCCTTTGTATGCTCAATATAGAGCGAAAATAGTGATAAGGCCCCAAAAAGCTCAACATGCCTAGTTTTAAGCCCCAGGGGCTAAAAAAAATGGGCCCCCGAGCGCATGGCACGTGTCGGGGGCTGGGCCGAAGCCCCTGGTCAAGCATGTGACCGATCGTAGAGTGAAAGGGCTCACAGGGTTTTAAAAAACCGTCGATGGAGCGGCGCTCGAGCTAAGGCCAGGCGGAATGAGGGCCAGGCGGCGGGGCCGCTGAGAGCATCAGGCGGCGGGGGTCGCGGAGGGCGGAGCCAGGAGTGGAGGGCACCGGGAGTGGTGGGCAGAGACCGGTGGGGGCCGCTGAGGGCTGAGGAGCGGCGAGGGAGGCGAAGTGGCCGGGAGGTGCAGGGCAGCGCCGGCCGGCGCCGGCCAGGCCATGGAGGAGCGGCGGCGGCGCTGCGGCTGCGCGATTCAAAATGAACCGACTGCACTTAAAAAAACCAAAAAACCTTTGAAACACAAGATTTTTTTAAATATTTTTTGATTTTTGCCTCGGTTTCCATGTCGTACGGCTCTTGAAGGCCAAGAAAATTCTCCCAGAGGCTCCGGTGTCCAAATCAGATGTGCCTTATATGGATTCTAGGGTTTTTGGGCCTTCTGGACGCAATCGTGAGGTTGGTTTTGGTCCAAAGTGCCTCAAAAAACAAAGACCCCCAGAACCAAGGAAAAATGCCAGAAAAGACTGGCGATCTTCAAACCCCCGAACTGCGATGGGCTTGCTTCAACAAAGAATGAACAGCGAACAGCAGGAGAGCTCTGATACCATGTTAGATTTGATAAACACAAATCCTCCCAAGAATACCTGCATGCACATCTGTCACAAGTAGAAACAAGACAAAGACAGAAGAAGAAAAACTATGGAGGCCAAAAGGCCAGAGACATGAAATCCATGTTGACAGAAAAAAAAACTTCTATTATCAACAACTAAACACAATACAATCTCCTTAATGAAATGCAAAGAAGTGAATCCTTATAAAAGGAATCATGAAACCCTAAAAGGGAAAACCTAAGAATTATAAGCTGCCTAAGTATAACTTAAGCATAGAGTAAATAGACTAATAATTAAATGATTTAATTATTATCTATACTATGACTACTCTAACATACCTAACTCTTCAAAAATCTATAAAATAGGAGCCTTCTCCATAGTTCTCATATGGACCATCTCTCATACATTGTTATGTTGCACGAATGTGAGCAACCACATACCTCTCCAACAAAAATCATTCACTCTTTAGTATCTTTGAGGTTCGCATTTGCATATTCTTGTGTTGAGTAGATTTAGTTTGTTTCTCATCTCTATTCTATTCATTTGTATGCAAGCTTTCCATATCTCTTGAGGTGTATGTAGAAATGTAGGGATTAGTATAGTTTCTTATGCTTATTTCTTATTTGTATTTTTACATACTACATTTTTGGCACGCCTGGTGGGACCCATGTCCTAGTTTTGTTTCATTATTTTTTCATTTTGGAGGTTTTTTAGTGTGACTGACAGATAGGCGTCTCCGCCTGTAAACAAGTGTCTCTGCATATTTTACAGACATGCATCTCAGTCTGTAAACAATTGTCTTTGCATATTTTATGGAAAGACATCTCCTCCTATAAACAAGCATCTCTACATATTTTACAGACAAGCGTCTCCACCTATAAAAAAGCATCTCTGCATATTTTACAGATAGGCACCTCCATAGCTATAGAGGTCTCTCCAATTGAAAGGGTTTCTTTCCTTTTACATCAACATTTTTAGTCATTTAATCTGCAACATTACTCATTTCTAGGGTATTACTTTCTGTATTTTATTAGTATAATCTCTTTTGTGCATTTTCATATTCATTATAGTTCAAATTCTTCCAAACCCTAGGTTTTATTTCCTTCTTATCATGAGTATACGTCTCTACATCTATATAGGCATCTCTAACAGGAAGGGATTTTCACCTTTTGCATAAGCATTTTAGGGTATTTAATCTACATTTTATGTCATCTTAGGGTTATATTATTAGTGCATTTTTTCATTATAATCTCTATTATGTATTTTCAAGTACATAAGAATTCAAAATATTGCAAACCTTAGTCATTGTTTTCTTTTTGTCATGGACAGGCATCTCCACATGTAAACATGTGTCTCTGCATATTTTAAGTACACACGTCTTTGCCTGTAAACATGCATCTCTGCATATTTTATGGACAGAAGTCTTTGCCTATAAAAAAGTATCTATTCATATTTATGGACACACATCTCCACCTATAAACAAGCATCTCTGCATACTTTAGTCTCCTTTCATTATATCTTGCATTTTAGAGTTTCTGATTGGACTTTCTTGCAGGTCTTTGATATTTTCTATCTTCTAATAGTGGTTTTACACGACAGTTGACCAAGATCAAAACATTTTAAGACTACTAACTCACTTGTTTTGCAGGATGTTGTTTCAAGACTTTGAAAAATATAAGACTACTAATTCATTAGTTTTGTAGGTTTCCTTGGAGTTTCAAGAGACATTGTGTCTATTTTAAGTTGATTTTCTAGGCACCTAGTTTAATTAAGAAGGTTCATTTCTTATGGTTAGTTGGGTAGTAGGAGAGTATGCTCTTATCTCTTTAGAGATAATCAGAAATCTAGACCTACTTTATTTATCACTCGGAAAGGAATCTTTGGGTAAATGAAATGTGTTTGGTGTGTTTGGGAGAAGCTATAGATTAGGAGATTATGCTCTTTTCCCTAGAGGAAAATCCAAAATCTAGACCTCCTTTAGTCGTTCACTATTTTCTTCTTTCAGTTTACCTTTAGAGGGCCTACCGTTGAGGAAAAATATAACGTGAAAATGACCCAAGTGGGAATAAGTAGACCTGGTCATTCCAACCCACTATAATCAAAAGCCTCTTTTTTATTATAGTCTCATAATATGTAGCTATTTTTTGTGTTGGGTGTTCGTAGGGCTGTGAGGCCTCAATCCTACATGCAGGAATACATTATATCTAGTACTTGTAGGGCGATAGGATGAAACCCTTCTTTCTAGACTACAGGGGACAACTATGAACAAAATACCTTACTAGACACCTTAGAGTAGTAGCCCACCTGGTTCACCTCTTAAAGTGGTCATAATATTTTTGTAAGGAGGGGGGAGAACCTCTCCTAAAGACACTCACCATAATTATCCCCATGAGAGTTTGGAGGTGGATAATATGGCATTGGATGTCTCATTGCATATTCTCCTTTGATCCATATTCTATTGATATCTTGCAAAGGAAAAAATATGGGCTCCCTCTAGGGAGTGACTTGGTTGTGTAAGCCAAATGGAGATCAAGATATGGTAAAATGTTTTGATTACTCAACCAATTTCCTTAGGGTAGGAATGCTTGAATTCTTTTTTAATTATACTTTTCCTTCAAGTCAATATTTCATCGTTTCTACATCAACCCAATTCTTCATCATCATACTAATTATTATCCTAATTCCCCTCTTAATCATCCAAATCATTCCTCAAATCTCAATCATTCCTTATTCATCTAATCATCATCTCCTAATCAACCATTGCATTCTTAACCATCTCTTTAATCCAATCCAATCATCCATCTTATTCTAATCATCCTAGTCATCATCTCCTAATCATCCATAATCTTCCTAACTATCTTCCTTCTTCATCATTTCCTTCATCCTAATCACTTCATCTAAGTCATTCATATTCTTCTTACTCGCCATAATCATCTTTCATTTTGTCTTAATCATCCTAATCATTCATCTTATCTTAATCATCCTAGTCATCTTTCATCTTTCATTCTATCTTAATCATCCTAATCATTCACATTCTTCCTTATTATCCTAATCATTCATCTTATCTTAATCATCCTAATCATCTTTCATCTTTCATTCTATCTTAATCATCCTAATCATTCACATTCTTCTTAATCATCCTTATTCATTCCTCTAATCTTAATCATCCCTGATTCATTCATAATCCATCATTTAAGACCCTAATCCTAATCAATTTTATCATTCCAATATAGGTCATATTCATCATCATATCCTATAATCAATACTTCACCCTCATCTTTTCAAATCTCATCTTTGTAGCTAGGAGCACCTAATCAAATCAAAACTTCCTCAAATATAACCAATTAATCCAAACCTTTATCATCATCAAATCTAATCCAATACATAAAATATCACATCTTTGAGGCCCTACCCTCACAATCATCCAAACAAAATTTATCAAATCTTGAGGCCCTTCGCTCACAATAAAAAATTAAATCTCATACCTTTGAGGCCCTTCCCTCATATAAAAAATCCTTAAATATTGCTACTAGCCCAAGATCATCCCTTAATCACTTACTTCTTTCCAAACATCCCTCATTTATCTTCCAATCTCATCCATTATCACTCCTATTCTTCATCCATATCACCTTCTAATACAAAAAAAAACCCATTCAACCATCATGAATATGGATTGGTTTCACAAAATGGTTGAGGACTTTCAAATTCCAAACCCCAATCCTCTAGCCATACCTCAAATTCAACCAACCTATCAAACACTCCTATCAACCTCATATCTTCCTCAAAACTATTCACCTCCTAATTATCCATATTTTCCTCCTCAACACATCACATCCAATCCTACTTCTTCTCCCATTTCTTATCCTTCTTCTACCTTTGACAAGGGAAATCCATCTCACCATCCCCCATCTACATATTATTCCCTTTCCTAAGAGATCCAAGAACTTCAAAACATTTTCCTCAGTATACAAAATAAAAAACAAAAGAAAAATCTTCCCTTTAAGAACACATCCCCTTCCCCCTTTGTTCAAGTTCATAATCTATATTCCCCATCTAATTCATGTCTTCCATCTACTCCCTATCTTCCTCCTACTTCCAATCCTATACCTACATATAATCCTAATCCTCCAAAGTCTACATCATCCTCACCCCCTGTGAATTTATTTAGTGATTGGATCAAAAAAACAACAAAGAAGTATCAATCTCTAACTCCAAAAAATGTTATCCAATCTCCATTTCCATCTCCCTTTCATGAAGACATGCCCCTATCTCCTAAGCCCCTTTCTTCTTCTATCCCTCTATCTACCCCAATCAAGTATCTTTCATCTTTCCATTCTACCCAATATGAAGCATCCACTCCATCCATGACACCATCCCCACAAGCCACAAAACATCAAGATCCTATTCCAAAGCATGAAAACATGGAGTCCTCTCCTCCCCTATATTTAATAATGCCCCCATCTCATGAACGCTCTTTATATTTTGACTCCTTTCTAGATGAATATCCTATCCTTCCATACCAAGATCCCCTTGCCTTTCTTAGTCCAACTCATGATCCTATTCCTAATCAAGAGAAATACATCCCTTACACCTTTCCATTTGGAGATTCTAGCCTCCCATGCCAAGAACTCCCTATCTTACAAAATGATCCCATTCCTAATAAAGAGAAAGTCATACCTTATACCTTCCAATTTGAAGATTCAATCATTCCATGTCAATATACATCTCCTGATCCTATTCCTAATAAATATCAAGGCATCCCATGTATTCCACTCACTGATGATCGTCTTCTATCTCAAGGCTTAAAATCCACTTGCACCCCACTTCACTAATATATTCCTTCTATCCACTCCAATAATCCCCCTAAATTTCAATACGAACTCACTCCATCTCATTATTCCATCCCCTTTACCCTATTCCATGATAGCCTTCCATCTCAAAATCCAATCACCCTTTCCACTCCACCACATAATATTCTCCAAATTCAAGATCAAATCATCCCTTCATCTCCATGTCCTAATCCTAATCCATCTCAATATCCTATTATGCCTCCTAATCCACCTCTTTATCCTAATCTTCCACAATATCTCATCACACCTGTCCAATCCAACCATGAACACCATACATATAAACTTGGTTCCTCCACCTTTATTCATCATGGATTCCTCCAAACACTTATTTTTCCTTCCAACTCCCCTCCCCACTCACTCGAACTCGCATCATGTTTTCAAAATAAAAATTATCCCATTGGAAATAGAATTTTTGAAAAGATGAACTATCAAGGAAAAGGGTTAGGCCTCCATGAACAAGGAATGTTGGAACCTATCCAAATAAAATAAAATCTAGGTTCATACTTCCTTCACTACCAAGTTCATGATCAATATTTTGGTATACCTTCCATCCCTTCTAAGTTAAAAATACCTCCATCTAAATTCAAATGTTCTCGTCCCTCATCCTCTAAATCTATTTTGGACCCTTATGTCCAAAACTTGATCCCTCATTCATCCACATCCATTTTGGGTCCTTGTGTCCCAAAATCAAATCCTTCATCCCTTCCATCCATTTCGGGTCCTTACATACCTACATCCCTCACATCCAAATCCACCACTCCATCATCTACCATCCCCAAGAAAGATCAACAAAGGCACATATCCTTGAATTATTTCCAACATTAAGCCTCCATAATTCCATCTATATATTCTCCACACCATCCATCTTCATGCACCCATACCATGGCTAATGGAAGCAAATTGGATGCAAACACTAAAATGAATAAATTCCAAAATCAACAAAAATTAAAGGATCAACTTGTCCCATCTAAAAGACATGTTCAATAATAAACAAATATGGTCCAAAAGAAAGAAAAATTCAAAAGGCCACAGAGGCCCAAAAAGAAACATTTAAAATTCATGTAGATTCCAAGGCTACACATTAAAGCGGTGCATATCAAAGATAAATCCAAATTGGCATCCAACCTTGCTAACCCAAAATCTTCCTCCACTCGTAAGTCCTCCAATCCTCCATTTAAAAATCCTCAATCTTCCAAATCCATTTTCGGTCCTTAAATCCCAAAATTCACACTTTCTCCTCCCCATCCTTCAAAATTATCTCCTCCACACCACCACCCTTTAAGGTGTGTTCCTATGATGATATTTCAAAATCCTTCATCCATTTATTCACAAGTTTTCCAACCTTCCATCCATTATCCACCAATCCTTCCCCATCCTTCCATCCCATTAATCCAATCCTATGAATAAATCCTTTTCCTTTATCTCCTCTCTCTTCCTACAAATCTACCAACGTCTATGCACATATATCCAAAATGTCTTGTTAAAAAAATAAATTTAAAAAAAAAAGAAAATTAAAAGAAGAAAGAGGCATATCAAGGGATACCATCCATGGAACTAGATGCTTGATTCCTTCCACCATCTTCCTTATCATGTTTCCAATGTCATCCAAATCCACTCATATATATTCTCTTATCCTCATACTATTTCACTCTACTCTTGGGGGAAAGATCCATCCATATTGTTATACCATGCATATCCTCTGCATCCCCTATCCACCACCCATTATCTTATCCACATACATCCTCCTTTTCTCATCTTTGATCTTGACTATCATATTCATTCCATCCATTAATATGCACCTACCATATCCTTTACTCATTATCCATCCACCATCCATAATCCTACACAAGTCCATCCACTTTATCCAAATTTGATCTTGACATCCTATCTATATCCTCCATCTCATAGTCCTTATCCTATTTATTTCCTCCATCCCCCATCCATAATCCTATATAAGTCCATCCTCCTTTCCATGTCTTTTATCTTGGTTATCCCATGGAATTTATCCATACAGTATCCATTATCATATTTCTTCTATATCCTCCATATCATTATCCCCTATCCTATTCATACCCTCCATATCATATCCCTTTCCACCTTTCCTACCTTATCTCTTCATACAAACTAGAGGCACTAAAATATCCATGCATGCGTTGGAAAAAAAACACCTTTATCTCCCCATTCATATCATATTTACACTATCCATCCATCTCACTCATTTTATCCTTCATCCTCACACCTCTAGTATGGGGGAATCCTTTACAACATAGTTTGGCATGTCATCCTTTAAGAAGGAGAGTCTGAGATTTGATGGAACAAATTATAATATACGGAAGGAATAGATGATTACACCCTTGAGATATCTTAGTGAAGAAACTTGGCCTATTACAAAGAAAGATTACAATCCTACTAATGATATTTCTACTAGGAATGTTGATGAGAAGAAAGAATTCAAGTATAATATGAGAGAAAAATAAGCCTTGATGAGTACCCT
This sequence comes from Thuja plicata, assembly GCA_018584345.1. Lineage (NCBI taxonomy): Eukaryota > Viridiplantae > Streptophyta > Pinopsida > Cupressales > Cupressaceae > Thuja > Thuja plicata. The sequence continues at coordinate 1,895,218 of MU223908.1, read as the reverse complement.
ATTTGATGCTGGGTATACAAATTTTTGGGATTAGAAACTGCACGTGAAGTATGGACAAAGTTAGAGGCATTATATGAAGGAGATGAGTTTGTGAATCAAGCCAAGTTACAAAGTCTGAAAGGAAAATATGAAGTATTGAGGATGAGAGAAGACAAGAACATTACATCCTATGTGAATAAGATCACTGAACTTGTTTGTGGAATTAGATGCGCTAGTGAAACATTGGAGGAGAGTGAGATTGTTTCAGATATTCTGAGATCCTTGACTCCTACTTACAATCATAAAGTTGATACTATTGAAGAAATCAAAACTGTGAATACTGTGACAAGAAATACATTAGTTGGTAAGTTAGCTACTTTAGAAATGAGTGAATTTGGAGATAAATTTCCTAAAGTTGAATTTGCATTTAAAGCTACTATTTCTAAGGAAAATAGAATATATTCACCATGGTGAAATTTCATCTAAGCTTGGTATATATGCTAAAGAATGGGAAAATTTTGAGAAAGAAGAAATATACCTTGAAGAGCTTGAATCCCTATTTGCAAAGAGACTACCTAAGGGATCTGATAAGTATGAAGGAAAGTTTCCTTTGAAGTGTTTTGCATGTAATAATATTGGTCACATTGCTTCTAGATTCCCTAACAAAGAGCCTAAGTACATGCATAATAATTTCAAGCCTCAATATCAGAAGAAGTGTTACTATGTTTTTGATGAAGGAAAAAATAAGGATGAATATGAAAATAGAAAATATGATATTGTGCTCATTGCTATTAGAGATGAGAATCGTAATGAAGAGAAATCATTGTTTGACATATGGATAAAAAAGATGACTGAGTTATTGACAGTGGATGTTCACATCACATGACTAGAGACAAAAGTAAATTTTTGAAGCTTTAATATTATGATGGTGGAATTGTTATATTTGGTAACAATGCTCCCTATTTTATCAAAGGAATAGGTTCAATTACACTTGATGGTAAGAGTAATACTAGTGATGTTTTATATGTTGAAGGTTTAAGGCATAATATTTGAGTGTTGGATAGTTAGTTGATAAGGGATATCATTTGGAATTGAAGAATGGAATGTGTAGAATCATTGGAAGCACTTGAATTGAGATTGAATTAGGTACAAAGACCTGTAATATATTTTATTTGAACAATTCAGAGAATGAATGTTTGATTGCTAAGATTTATGACAATTGGTTGTGGCATAAGAGATTTTTTCATGTGAACTTTGATAACATTATGAACATGAGAATTACAAATGAAGTAAGAGATTTACCTAGATTGTTGAAGCTTTCTAATGAAATATCTAAGGAATATCAATTGGGTAAGCTAACTAAATCTAATTTTAAAAGTAAGACTTATTCTTTGACTGGATTGTTTGATTTGGAGCACATTGACTTATGTGGTCCTGCTAGGACTAGAAGTTACTATGGAGATAGATAATTTTTTCCATTTTTTGATGATTATTCAAGGATTATATGGGTTACATTTTTAAAAAAAAAATGAGGCATTTGACAAATTCAAGATATTTAGAGCTATGGTTGAGACTAAGACAGGTATGAAGCTGAAATGTCTGAGATCTGACAGAGGTGGAGAGTTTACATATAGAGAGTTTGATGGATATTGTGAAGAGCATGAAATAAAGAAACATATGTGTACTCCATGGGCCTCACAATAGAATGGAATTGTATAAAGAAGAAACAAAACAATCTTTGACACTACAAGAACTATGATGATTGAAGGAAATGTTTCACAGATCTATTGGAGAGAAGTTGTTAGCATTGTCATTTATACACTAAACCATGTCCAAATCAATCATGGTACTGATCAGACTCATCATGAGCTTTGGTATGGTCATATTCCTACTGTAAAGTATTTCATAATCTTTGGAAGAAAATGTTACAATAAGAGAGATAAAGACTTAGGAAAATTTGATCCTAGAAGTGATGAGGGAATATTTATTGAATACTATACAAAGAGAAAAACATACAAATTTTATTATCATAGATTGAGAAAGATTATTGAGAGTGATAATGTGAAAGTGGATGAAAGTTTTTAGAAACCACTTAGCTCTTGCAGTTATGAATTAGATGATGAAGAAGAGAGTCAAATTGTGCAAGCACAAAATCAAAATCAAAATCTGAATGAATCAATACAGAAGAATGAAGAAGTCAGAGATAAGGAAGAATTGGAAACACAAGAGTCAGATACAAATGAAAATATGAAGACTCTAAGGTATGTAAAGCTAAATCATTAAGAGAATAAAATTATTGGTGATAGACATAAAGGTGTTCAAACTAGAGGAAGAATTGCTAGGAATGAAGTTTGTTTGATTTCTAAGATTGAGCCTAAGGATGTTGATGAAGCATGAAAACATGATAGTTAGATTAAAGAAATGGAAGAAGAATTAAAACAAATTGCAAATAATAAGACATGGATTCTTGTTCCTAGACCTCTGGACAAGAATGTGATTGGTACTAAATGGGTATTCAGAAACAAAATGAATGAAGATGGTAAAGTGGTTCGGAACAAAGCCAAAAAAAATTTAAGGGATATTCTTAGATGGAAGGTATTGATTTTGATGATACCTTTTCCCCTATTTCTATAATTGAAGCTGTTAGAACGATTCTTGCATATGCTACTTACAAAAATTTCAAGATATATTAGATGGATGTTAAATCTGTATTCCTTAATAGAGAGTTGGAAGAAGAAGTATACATTCAAGAACCAGATGGTTTTCCCTTAACTAATGAAGATGACATGGTTTTCTAATTTAAGAAAGAAATATGTAGATTAAATCAAGCCGCTAGAGCCTGGTATGCGAGGTTAGATAGTTATTTGTTAAATATTGGTTTCAATAAATGTACTACTAATGGTAATTTATATTTCAAATTTATTGATGATAACATTTAGATTGTTGAAGTTTTTATGGATGATGTCATTTTTGGTGGAAATGACAAGTTGAGTAAAGATTTTTTTGATGAGATGCAGAATGAATTTGAGATGTCTATGATAGGTGAGATGAAATTCTTTCTTGGAGTACAAATTACACAAACATATAAAGGTATTTTCATTTCTCGGTCTAAGTATGTGAAAGAATTATTGAATAAATTTGGTATGGATGATTCAAAACCTATTGGTACACCTATGATTATTGGTTATAAGTTGACAAAGATTGATGATACACCTAATTATAATTAGACAAGATACAATTCAATGGTTGATGGGTTCTTATATTTGACACAAACTAGACCAGGTTTTATGAATTATATTTGCATTGTTGCTATGTTTTCAAGAAGAACTGAAGGAATCACATGTTGTTGCTTAAGAGGAAATTCAGATACTTGAAGGGAACAATTGATTATGGCTTATGGTATGGTAAAGATGATGATTTCACATTGAATTCATATACTGATGTTGATTGGGTAGGTAATGTGGATGACAGAAAAAACAAAACTAGAGGATAATTCCTCTTGGGTAAGAGATAAGTTTCACGGGAAAGTAAGAAATGAAATTTATATCACAATCTAACATTGAAGCTGAGTATGTTGTTGTTGCTACTAACTGTACACAATTAATATGGATGAAGAAAATGTAGAAAGATATTAGAGTGATTATTAATGAGCCTATTGCTATCTATTGTTACAATTCAAGTGCTATCAATATTTCAAAGAACCCTATGTTCTGATTAAGTAAAAATAGGTTTTACAAGGACCCGAAACCTTTACAAAAAACCAAAGAGTTCAGCAGGTTTTACAAGGACCTGCAACCTAGAGTTTAAAGATAAACAGTAAAAACAGATACAACTATGCCAAAGCACCATAAAAGGAAGGAACAGAAGAACAATGAACCGAACAGAAAAAGTCCCAAAGAAACAATAGAAGACAGCAGGGACAGCAAAAAACCCACCCAAGATAGAAAAAAGAGCAGCTACATCTCTTTTACCAGCTCCTCAGATCGAGGACCATGATTTGCATGTTGTTGACCAAAGTTTTCAGCTCCTCTGTTTCTTTGTCCTCCTTAGGACTCTTTTTCTTGGCACTGGCTCTGGTACACGATCCCGGTCCCGTATTCTCCACTACACTGCTATCTTTATCCTTGTTGATCCTTTCCAGCTTTTCCATAAGAATTTGCGCATGACCGCAGTAGGCTTTTAGGCTTATGAGACATTGTTCCCCTATTTTTTTAATAGATGCCTCCAGTCTTTTAACTTTTTTATGCAAACTCTTAATTTCTTCCTCCTTGTTATCCTTATCCATTTTGTCTTTAATATGTTTGATTTGTTTCTCCATGGTTCCCACCTTATTGGCATACTCAGCCTGAGCTTCCGAGTTGCCAACAACTTCTTTCATTTCCTTCAGACACTCTGCCACAGGTTTTTCGCCAATCCCCATTCTGTTGAAAATTTTTATGTCCTCCTGTGTTTTCTCAACTTGATTTTTCAAAATAACCTGTTCATTAAACATATTATTAATCAACCCAAAAAAACCCTCTATTATACCTTTATTGTCTTTCTTATTATGATCCCCCTTTTCTAGATTATCGAGATATTCCATGAACCCAGAATCAACATCTTTATTCTGTTCTAGAAAATCTTCCCCCTTCTGAGTATCATTCTTCAGCTCCCTAGTTTTGGTCAAAGTGTCCTCTTTTTCATTTTCTCTGTGATCTTTATCCTTAGTCTTCCTCTTATCAGGGGTATTGTCTTCCTTGTCAGAGGTAAGAACAATTCTTTTCCTGCTAGTGTTGTTGTTTCTGCGAGTCTCCTTCCCCTCAACTCTTTTCCTTTTTTTTCCCTCCTTTTTAGTAGTTTCGTTGTCAGTCTCAGTTTCAGAATCCCCCATCTGGGCATTCTTCTATTTCTTCTTTTTATTAACAACCCCAATCTCCATCTCAGTCTCTGAATCAGCAGTTTGGGTTTTCTTCTGAGTTTTCATTTTGCCTTTTTGTTTTCTACTGCCTACCTCCCATTCCTCATCACTTTCCTTAGTTTCCAATCCTTCATAGCTAGATTTCTTGTTCTTTTTAGTAATACCCCTTTTCTTATTTTTAGGAGTAGAGAATCCTCTTGCCTCTCCTTCACTTTTCGTGTTTTCTTCAAACATGCTATACTCCTCCTCCCCTTCTGTTTCTTCCGCATCCTTTAGTTTCTTCTTCTCCACTGACCTTACCAATTTTTTAGCTTTCAACACCTCATAAACAAGCAACATGATTCCTTGGTGAGAAGCATGGTCCCCCTTGGGATCTTTTTGATAACTAGTGATAGTAGCTTCTAACGAACTGAGCAAGTTGTAAGGTAAGCTAATTTTCACCTTATGTCTAAAGTGATTTAACAGCATAAAATGGTGCCCAGTTGCTCTAGTAAACCTACCATCCAGCGTAATATAGCTAATGAGGATATACAGAACATACCTCCAAGGTCTAGAAATGCGCTTAGGGTTATGGTAGGATGTATCAATCTTCACCAATCTGTTCCTCTCTTTCTCATTAACCAGAAAAGTCTCCTAGGCTTTGTTAGAAATCAACCTGTCATGGTAAAACTTAATACCCTCCGTCCCCATTCCCGTGGCTTCAGCAACAACATCCTTCGTGACTTCCATATACTCATCATCAAATAAAATCTTTCCCTCCTTCCGTGTTTTCTCAAAAATCCTAGTAATATTAGGATTTCCCCCATGCAGTCGCTCCAAATAAACAGCAAGGCCTCCCTCTTTCACAATTTTCCACACCTCCTCATTCTTTTTCCACTTACTACAGCTAACTAGTTCAATACGCTTCTTGTTACCTCCCATCTTTGCTCTGTGATTTCTGTATATTTTTTTCTTGACGCTACAGATAATGCCAAAATGAGCTTTTTGATAACAAAAAAAGACCCATAAAGCGTGCCATCTCCACCTTAAAATCATTACCTTATACTGTCGCCTTTGAAGGCCATTATGACACATCACCTGAGTATAATTGGTATTAAAATAACTTTCCATTGATGATGACTTTCTGACGACTCCTCTGGCGCTCGTCCTCGAGCATTAATTTAACTTCAATTGGC
>MU223908.1:1849626-1860147 GCA_018584345.1 Thuja plicata | reverse complement strand
CATTGTAAACAAACTATAGGAATAGATCAAACAAGTATCATGAACAACTTAAGCTGTAAGAAAACATCGAGACATCTTACTTCGTTCAAAAACACAAAACTTATATTAGGGTTAGAGGGGTATTACACTAAACAAAAAATCTACGCAAGATATAACATTATATAATAAAAGATGCAAGTTCACAAGGGATATTGGATGCATTGTGAATGAAGAGACAAAGAGGAAGGACACATTATGCTCGCGAAGTGGTTTCTATTTATAATAGACATTTGTTTTCAAGCAAGCATAATGTTTCAACTCGGGATGTCTATCTCCTGAAAAAGAGAATATCCATATGTAGAAAAACAAATGAATGAAAGAAATAATGTCATATTATAAAAGAAACAATTCAAAAAAGAGATAAAATGGATCCTTTGAGATAAGGAGGAGAGTGAAATAGAACCCTTTCCCTCGAGTGAGGAGAAAAGGAGAAAGAATTATTATGTTGCTCACAAATTATGATAATGAGCCCACAAAGGATAGGATAACAATGTCATATAGTGAGGAGAAACATAATAAGAATTTAGATATATTAGGTAGAATGATCATGAAAAAGGTTCTATTCATATTTGCAAGTCATTTGAATCATAACACAGTCAATTAATTGTTGAATTTTAAACTTCAAATTAGAACATTCACTAGTATTATGGCCATGAATTTGATGAAACATACAAATGGAAGAAAAAAAGGAAGTTTGTCGGGTCTCTTTCAAAGAATCCTAAAACTAAGAAAGCTTCTTTTCCCTCTGAGCCGTCTACCTCTATGCCTCTGGTTGAGCCAAAGAATTCTGAGCACCTTAGTGATGCCCCTGGGTCTGAAAAGAATGTCCCGAACTCCCCTGTTAGTCCTACCCTCCAGGAACCTGATGGTGAGAAGTCTATCCCCCAAGAAACTGATACTGAAGGTGTCATTAATTCTCAGATGGATCTTAATGCTGAGAATAACTTGACTACCCAGACCCCTGTGGTGAAGGATTCAGAGGAACCTGATATCAATAATGAAAAGGTAAACCCTGAGGAAAGTCAAAATAATATGAATTTTGGGGAAAAGTTTAATTCTATTCTGGAGATTGTTAACACTGAAGGTAATGAGAAAAATGAGATTGAGATTGAGGATGCCAACAAACACAAATAATCTAACACTAATCTAATGGATAGTAATGAAGATAACTTGGGGGACAATAGTTTTAAGGTTCTGGGAGGGGAAATTTTGGAGTCTCATGATTCTCCCAGCTCTGAGAAGGAGAATAAAGAAGAAGACAGTGATAGAATCCTTCAGGGTAGAAAACCTCAGTCTCTTGAAAGGGAAATCAGAAGGATGGACTCATAGGTCAGAAGGACAATTATTATGACCCCCCTTGAGATTGCCAAAAACAAATCCATCTACAGCTATAATCTAGATAAATGGGTGCAGAATGATCTGGTAGAACTTAAGAATAGATGCATCAAATTGGAAAATAAGAGCTCTATGATTGAGGATACTATGTCTATTCTCAAAAATGAGGTTCCTCACAATGCCAATGTCAATGTGCATGATCACGGATCTGATATTGAAGAAAAAGTTAAAAAAGTTGTCGAGATAGTCATGATACCTATCCAGAAGAAAATAAGCGGGAATGAGGAAATGCTAAAACATTTGCTTAGTCTGGTGAACACAGGTATGAGGTCTACAATGGAGAATCTGATGTCTCTGAGTAATTGGCTGGAAGGAAACAAAGAAACCATTGACCTTTCTATTCCTACCCAGCAGATGGGACCTGGCACTCGTACTAGGTCTAAGAAGCAGAAGGTAGAGGATTCGGATATTCAGAAGCTGAAAGATAATGTGAAGACTATGCAGACTCAGCTGGAGGATTTTGAGAACTTCCTGAAGACTCTATCTTGGTCTCGGTGCTGGAGGCCTTTTCCTTTGTTTTTCTTCTAGTGGCTTTTTTTGCTTTTTGCTTTGTAGTTGTTTAATGTTAAATCTGGGATTTGTCCCTTTGTAGCCTGCTTCCTTCCTTGGGGCAGCTAGTTGTTCTCTGGGTTTTAATGTCTTTCTCTTGTCTCTATTGTTAAAGGGTTTTGGGGTCCCTTCAAAACCTATTTTTACCGTAATCAAAAACATACAAATGGAAGAATTGTCTTTTTTATGTTTTCTATTTTTGCGCTTGTTTTTCAAAGGAAGAATAATTAAGTTGGCCTTAAGAAGCTCAAAAAAATAAGACTCTTTTTGTAAGGATAAACTAGGAGGAGAATGTATAGATTGATTAGGTAAATGAGAACGCGGGACACCTAAGGTTTCTTTTTAAAAACATTAATCATTAGGAAGGTTTGATGTATAAATAAGATAAGATTCTCTTTTAGGTGGGAGTGGATTGAAATCTAAAGAGGACCCATCAATATCAAAACATCCATTAGATAAAGTTGTTTTATTCTCAAATTCAAATATATGGTCCTTGCTACGGAAGGTTGGTGTGAAGTCTAAGATTCCCCAATAATCATCTTGAAGAGTTTATGGGCAACTTATTTGTATTGGAGAAATAATTGAAGAAGGAAATGGAGATTGAATAGAGTTAATTTTATTATGATTCTTATATTCTAAGGTTGGATTGTTAAAATAAGGTCATGAATGTATAGTAGTGCATGAACACCTTTTACAACAATCTAAATTTGGTTTGAGAGGTATCTTGAATCGTATCGACTTGATTAAGTTCATTAAGTTCAAAAGATTCCTTATGAAGAGACTCATGGACGTCATCCTCTACTTCTATGATATATTTAGGAGAAGCACAAATACAACTCATCAAGGCCTCATCTATAGAAGGAATATCAATGAAACTCATAGGAAGTGGTTTATTATTAGGATAAATAGTGATGTCATCATCCCCTTGTACCAAATGATCCTTATAAGTAAGAGAAATTATAGAAGAAATATCATCATTGTTATTGAAGGCATCTTTGGTAAGAGGGGGATCTTTACAAGGAATAGTGGTAATCACAATGTCCTTAGGGGTTGGATCAATTTTTTAAGGGTGAACATTATGAGAATCAATGATAGGAAGAACTAATAGGAAGTGGTTTATTATTAGGAGAAATAGTGATGTCATCATCCCCTTGTACCAAATGATCCTTATAAGTAAGAGAAATTGTAGAAGAAATATCATCATTATTATTGAAGGCCTCTTTGGGAAGAGGGAGATATTTACAAGGAATAGTGGTAATCACAATGTCCTTAGGGGTTGGATCAATTTTGGAAGTGTGAAAATTATGGGAATAAATGATAGGAAGAACTAATTCATCCTCAAGATTTTGAAGAAAACTTGAAATTGAAGAAGCAAATGAAGATAAAAATTCCATTAAAAATTAAATGAAATAACTATTAATTAAATATTTATTTATTTTCTATTGTTTTAGAAAAAGTGCAATGCAATCTAAGAATGCATTTTTTTCACAATGCAAATATACTAAAGGAAAGATAGAAGCTCGAGATCTAGATGCATATAATGTAACAAAGATGTAATGACTAACAAAATGAATACAAAGTAGGTCTAGATTTGCAAAAGTGAACTTATGCATACAATATAAATATATGATGCAAAGGGTATGACACAAAGAAGATCTAACTACCCAATCAAAAAATAGAAAGCATGAAAGTGTCGGATTCACCAAAATTGATAATATAAAATAGTGATAAATGGTTGACCACAAAATTATACATACATTAGAATACCCAAACTCCAATATTTGGGCCAAAACTAATTTTCACAACCCAAAAGGATGAAGGGATGAAAATGCAAGATCTACCTAAAGGGTGATTTGGGTATTCCCTATACAGATAGAAATGTATGAAAGAGGAATGCAAAATATCTATGCTATGACTAAAGAAATGAATGCTAACAAGATGTAATATCATATATAACGCATGAAATAAATTTCTAAAAGGGAATGAGAATGAAGATGTACTCACCTTGAAGACTAGTAATGGATGCCAATTCAGATCTGTAGAAACCCTATCAAACTGTTCTGAAACTGGAAACAAACTAGGATATAAAAAATTCAAGGTTGGAGCTCTTTGTCGTAAAAAATTTAGTGTTGTAGGAATAGGTCAAACTTGGTTCAACCTATACCTAGGTATATGTCAAATTTTTTACCTATGCCCAAGATGGTAAAAATTAGAAATAGAAATTTGATCTGGGAAAGTCTTCTTAAGGTCCTTCCGGCTCTATAACTAGATTTTTTACTCTTAATCTCAGGCTATATGTTGAAGGTTTGACCTATAAATGATACTTTCAGAATCTAGAATAGAAAATGGATCAAAAGAGTTCTTCCATTGGGTTCTTAGATCTGTAGTTGTATCTGTACTTTGGACCTACACCTATGCACAAGAGAGAAGGGGAAATTATTGGGAGGAGGGGCTTGCCTTGGTCAAGCCTTGATTTAGGAATTAATCTTGAATTTAAATAAAGGAAATGCTAAAATGAACACAAAAGAAAGTGCTTACTTTTTAGGGTTATACAATAATTAATTAAAATCTCACCATGTATTGTCTCCTACAATTTTCTCTCCTAGTTGTATGAATTTTTTCTGTTCACAATGGATAAGTTCATCTTCATGATTTCTTTGTGAATGTGTATCTGCATAGTTGATTTTTCCATCAAAGAAGGGATTTAAGTACTTTTTGTGGGTTCTATCATTCATATGAGAATTTTAGTGATTTAATTAAAGAATGATATAGTGTGTGAATGGATGGAATGTTCAAGTAATTCTTGAGTATTCAGAGATATAGATTAAAATTTAATTATGATTCATTAATTATTTGAGTTTACACCCAATTGATTAAGGCACTAGTCAAGATCTTATTTGTTTTTAGTAACCATCAATTTAAAATTAGTTTCCCTTAATGTTGGTAGGTTTTAGTGTTACAATAGGTTTCATTTCTCATATCTCTGTATATGAAGTAAGATATCATAATAGATCTAATTCTAGGATGTATTAATCACATGTTCTGATCTTTTAGATTGAGAACTATATGTTATTAGCAATATTCATTGTCATATGTTGTATATTTGATAATATTGTATAGGTTGACCTGCTTGGGTTTTTCAGAGCCCAAAAAGCCAAAAAGAAAGAGACATTCCTTATTTCTAAGGAATTCTCAAATAGTTGGCCACTAATATGAGGAAGTTAACTGTAGGTGAAGGCTAATCCTTAAATTCACCTCAGACATCAGTTGGAAACACCAACAAAAATTATTACGATTACCATAAAAATTTATAGAGCCTATTCAAACAATTTTAGCGGTTTGATCATCTCCAAATATGAAAACACCTCCATGTTGATGACAACTATTCAATTGTGTATTGTTATTGATGTTACACATGTATATGCACTTATGTAGTGATGTTACACAAATGTCTACATCCAAGCCAAGCATAGTTAGTGTATGCCAAGTGAATCTCAGTGTTTTCCAAGCTCAATCGGGTATTGAAGAAGTTCAGTTCTTACCGAGTTCACTCAGGCATTGCAGTGAAGGTCAAGCGTTGAAGGATTTCAGTGTTGACCAAGTTAAATAGTTAGTGTCATCTGACTAACAGATGATTACCTTTTATGTTTAATTGATTATATAAAGCCAACATATTTGAGTTTTAATATCTATTTTGAAGGTTATTGAGGCCAACTTGACAAGGTCCATCATATAAATATAAGGTTAAGTTTGGATTTTATAGGTGTGATTGTTGAATGAGTGGATGAGAATATGATATGAAGAGAAAAGGTGAAATCAGATGGGATTTTGATTAAGGACAAATCATCCGGACAGAGATGCAATAGAATATTTGATGAGTGAGGATCCATTTTACAACAAGAGAAAGATCTAAATCAACAAAGATAGTTGCATGTACAATCAGGTCAATCCATTGTTACTTTCTAACAATTGTAGTAGTGATTCAAATCTCTTAACAAAGTAGACTTAATAGTCTTTTGTAAATCTTCTCACAAGGTGACATTTCTATATTGAAGTGTTTGAACACCTCTAACAAGGCCACTCCTTACAGGGTGATTAAATCCTCTAACATGGTCCCACCTAACTGTGTGTTATTGTAACCTTTAATAGGGTTGGCTCCTAATAGGGCTCACTTCAGAAGAGTGGAAAATAGTAACTAGTTGCAATTGGTGGTTTTTCCCATATTGGGTTTCCATGTTAAATATTGGTGTCATTTATGTTCATGCTATTTAATTTATGATTTATGTTTCTCCACATAATCTCTAAAGGATAATTACTTTGTATATCTTAATATTAATTGGTTCTTCGAGTTACAGCGGAATATCTTAATTGACCGAGTGACAGTGATATATTATTTAAGACATCTAAGGGACTTGGATTTGTTTTTGTAGTAACTGATTCACCCCTCTCCTCTCAGTTACTCATCTCATTTCCAACACTCCATTAATTTTATCAATCTTTGAAAACTTACTTTTGTCATCAGTTATGTGATTAGAACATCCATTATCAACAAGTCATTCATCTTAGTCTCTTCTAATGTGAAAAGAAAAAATAACTACATCTAGAATTTTAGTAACAAATTTCAAAGATTTCTTTTCAATAATTTTTCTAGGGTTAGAAAAACAAGAATCTTCTTTAATAGATTAAAAAAGCATTGATAATCTTCTTCACAATCACATTCATCATAAAAAATACTAGCATATTCTCTGACATAATAATATTTCTTATTAAAATTTCCTTTGCTCTCCTTATTATTTTGATTTGCAATTCTATTAGGACATTTGGAAGCATAGTGACCTATCTTTCCATAACTAAAACATTTAAAGGGTAACTTACCTTTTGTATTTTATGGTTCCTTTCTTTATTCCTCTTACAAAAATTGCCTCAATTTAATCAGTCTTCTTCATATAAATATTCTTCTTTTGTTAGTTTAGTGGCATTAGATGTAGTTTCTATTCTTGTGTCATTAAAAACAAATTCTCTCATCTCAAAAGAAATTTAAAGATCTATACATTTTCTCTATGGTATACTGATTCAAATTATGAGCTTTCTTTATAGAAAATAATTTATAACTATAAGGTTTGGTAAGGTTATCAGAGTACCCTTTTCACTATATTATTTTCCTCCATAATATCAACAAGTCCTTTGAACTCACTCACCACATCATCTATCTTCTATAAGTAGCTTTTTATATTTTCATCTTCTTCCATTCGCAAGATTTCATATTTATCCTTATCATTTTTCAACTTATCTTGTTTGAATATGTCATTTCCTTTGTAAGTACTTCTTAACATCATTTCCTAATTATCATGAGCAGTTTCCAAATATATAAATTTAGTCAATTTAGCTTTAGATAGATCACTAACAATTGCATATCTTTCCCTTTCATTGTCTTCATATGCTTTAATTTTACCTGAAGTTTTCAACCCTTTTTCCAATTTCTCATATTTATTATCCACAACCTTCCAAGTCTTACAAGTAAGAGAGACCAAGTATCCTTGCATCTGCACCTTCCAATAAGCATAGTCTGATCCATCAAAAGTAGGGAGTGTCAGTTTGTGGGTCATCAAGATCTCCTTAAGAGGTTAATCTCTTCTCCAAGGAACCAAATCTATGATACTAATTGTTGAATGTAAAAGACAAATGAGCAGGAGGGGGTGAATTATTTGTTCAAAAATAATATAAACTTTTAAACCTTTAATTAGTTCCACTAAAGTTAATTTAAACCTTTAAGATGTAAGCATGAAAAACATGGAAACCAATAAATACATGGAACACCACATCTATGTGGAAAACTATATTAGGGATAAACCATGGAGAATATTAATTCTCAAATATATGAGCACCAAATAAGGTTATTTTACAAATAAATGCTCATTTCTAGAGGCTCACTACCTGAAGAAAGAAGGCCCACTTCCCGAATTAAGAAGAATAAAAGAGAATAGATCTACCATTGATGTACAAACAAAAATTAACTGAAATATCTATAGAAACATTTAAATCACTACTTCAAGTAGCTAACACATTAATTTCCACACTACTTTTCACCACACTCCACACTATCTCATACATACAAGAAGATAAATCCTCTTTCACACACACACACACACACACACACACACAGGACTCACACAAGTATACACATATGACACATACATCCTTGAACAACTCATCCTTTATTTATACCATTTTTTCAATTGTAGAGTCTCCCACTGTCGGCTAGAAAAATAACTGAATACAATTTTTAATTAGGTTGGAACTAAAAATTCCCATGGTGGAAAAGAATGAGAAGTGTACCACAAAATTATTTATTAGGGACCAAAAATATTATCATGCATGTTACATATCATATTTTATTCAAAAAGATAATTAATTGAGTGTAAACACCCAAGGTCAGCCAAACCTAGAGTAAGAACACCATCAAACATATAAATTGTGTCTCTAGAATTCAAACTCTCATGTGAACTAAATTAATGAAGCTAATAACATTAAGATCTTAGTCGCAAAATCACTACATTGGAAACCATCATGTGGAGAAATGAAGATTGTGTATTTCACACAAAAAATACTATCAGTCATAGTCTTACTCAAATAAATACCAATTCTAGTACACTACAATTTGAAACATAAAAATTTAAATTCATTGACTTTAAACACCTTCCAATAACATTCCAAAACCTCATCATCATATATATGAAACATAAAAAATATGTAGAGCAATATTCTCAGCACCACTACACATAAATTAGTCATTGTCAATAGGAACAACATGTTGACATCAATGAAAAATATACAAACAACCATACTAGTTTATCACTTATCTAAATCACACAATTCTTCTCAATGATGGAACAAGGAGAGGTCAAATGAGCTAGAAAGTTGTGTTATTATATTTCATCCAATCCTAAGAATAACTAAGGAAAGTATTTTAAAAATCCAAGGAAATATTGCTAAAAATAGTGCAAAGGAGAGTCATCAAGCCTTAGCAAATTGCATTATGCTAGTAGACTCAACCTCAAATATTTGAATAAAAATACCAAAAAAAATTGCAACAAGGAGGTGATATATGCCCCCCTCACCCTCACCCCCAAATATGGAAAAATATAACTATATTGACATATTAAGTAAAATAGGAACAAGGATAAACACCTTCAACATGAAGGAGATATATTTTAAGAAACAATATAAATACAATCCAAGCCAAAGAGAACACAACTCTTATGAGGCAAGGAAGAGATATTTGTAAAAAAAAAATTGTGAAACAAGTGTAAATGGATCCTTTTAAGGGATGCCTAAGAGGAGGAAGAGATCCTTTCTCAAAGACATACCTTCAAGAGGAGATCTTGAACAAAATGAAATCATTAAAAAAAATGGAAAGGAGAACAAGAATTCACACCTTCCCCATTGCTAGGTAAAGAGATTATTTATGAAGGATAACACACTTTTAGCCCCCAAGTAAGGGATTTGTTTATGATAGACATACACTATGAGGAAAGGAAGAGGTTGTGATCAATGATACACACCTATTGTGAAAGAGAGAATCCTTTCTCAAGAAAAATAATTCCATGCAAGAAAGGGCATCACATAATAAAATATACCACTTAACCAAAGGAAAGTGGATCCTTAGAAAGGATAGGAAATAGAAACACTACCCTTTCCCCCCAATACATAGAGATAAAGATAAGAAATGATATAATGTTTCTAAAAACATATGATTACACTTAAAATTATACCACCATGAATTATAATGAGCCCCCAAGGGGTAGTCTAACAGTGTTACATAATGCGGAGCAACATAATAGGAACTTAAATGTTATGTTAAAAAATCATAATTGAAATGCAACTCATTGTTGCATGTGTTTAACAACCTTATATAACCAAGGTGGGGGGGTGAATCAATTATCCCAAGATATTTTTAAACTTTAACTATACTGGTAACAATGTTAATTCAAATTGATAATCTAAACATTGATAAATATGAAAGCACAAAAGAAACATCATGCAAAATGAACACCTGATTTACGTGGAAACCCAAGATGGGAAAAAATATGAAGAAGCTAATTCTCATGAATAAGATCACAGATTAAGGTGATTTTAACAATGTTCACTACAGGCAAAGATCACTGTCAACCAGGCTCACTACCCTGAGTACAAAATACAAATATCATAACTAATATAAGAATTGATCTTACAGACAAATCTTGAATTGATAAAATTGCATCTGCACATGCATGGATTCAATTCTTGTGAATAGAACTATTATAGTTATAAACATATCTAAACCAATATCTTCTTCCAGTCTTCACTATAATTCTACAAAACCTTCATGAGACCTCCCATTCTCTATTATCAATATTATCCTTTTTTCCAACTTATTATTTCCGCACACATCACTATATACTTGCATCATGTCATATTTAGTATTCACACCTCTTCCATACTTGAATAAAAAAGATGTTCTATATATATATATATATATATATATATATATATATATAT